>JAENRU010000336.1:0-127500 GCA_016647705.1 Eucommia ulmoides | reverse complement strand
GGACCGATCTAAAACACAGCTAACGGGCGGTTGCCCGAATTCCGAGCTCGAATCCGAAAAGGGTCTGTGTCGGTAGGCACGGCTACAGCGACGAATAGGGGCGTGTGAAAGACACTGATGCAGAGCTCAAGGCACACGAGGATCGCCCTAGGGATACTTCAACCTTGCGGGATCCCCTCGCATGCCAGGCGCTGTTGCACCAACCCCCGAAAACGAGGCAACGGTAGTAACGGGTCGCACGTTTTGGAAGCAACGGTCCGAAGGCTACAATTTAGTGTGTTTTTGTTCATTTTAGTCCCCCCCCCTCTTTTTAATGGCATACCGCTTCACCGCCGCACCACGCTACCGAAAATGTGCTACAATACCAGCCAACCGGTAGCACATAATCGACGTGGTGCAACGGATCCGACGGTATGCCCCCCCCCTGACCGTGGAGTCGCCACGCCACGCTAGAGAAATGTGGTGTTCCTCTCCACATAATCCCGTCGGGCACGTTGCGCTTGACACCAACTCCGCGGTCCCGTGGCACGTCCTTCTGCGCTACCGTAAATGCGTCGGGTCGATGGTAGCTCCGGGCGTGCCCCGTTGTTCCAGGCTTCACGTAGACCCCAGACCGCCCCCCCCTCGTGTTCGGCATGTTAGCATATCTTTCCTTCCTTTAGGATCACCTCGGGTCACTCGTAGGGGCCTTGCTAACGATGCCTTGCACGGGGGAGGGACGGCTGCCTGGGGTCAGGGGGGTACTAGCTGCCTGGGAACACCTCCCCCCTTATAATACCTTATGCAAAAAAAACTAAGTGACAGCAGTAGACATCAAGGTGCTCGAGGAGTCATAATGGACTTTTTTGGAGTTTTAGGTATCATTTTGGCTTGAAATCAGTTTTGTTTGAAAGATAATAATTATTTCTACCATGAAAATGAATTTCGTGATTTTTCGGATCCCGGAAATATTTATTTCGAGTTTTCCAGAAAAAATGCTGAAAAATGCACAGAAAAATCAGAAAAATGCCAAAAAAATCGGGAAAAATGCTGAAAAATCAGTAATAAATATGTATTAACATGTAAAAATATTTGGGAAGTGAAATGGGAGGAAATGAGTAGAAAGTCTATATTGTGCTCGGTCTTTAATTGGTAGAAAGTGCGCATTTCGCATGTAATGCATATGGCGCACTTTGGATTGTGCAAAGACATTTCCAATGCATATGATGCAACATGCATTGTGCACTTTGCAAAGGTCTTGCCAAAGCATGCAATGCAATATGCACTATGCATTGTGGAAATGCATTTGAAAATGCATGCAAGCCATTGTGCACTATGCATTGGCAAGGTGCCTTGGAAATGCATGCAATGCAATGCACTATGCAAAGTGCAAATGCATTTGAAAATGCATGCAAGCCATCGTGCACTTTGCAATACAGACGCTGTGCCAACGGTGCGCCCTGTTTTGCCAACGTATTTTGCCAACGCTGCGGCCTATTTTGCCAACGGTGCGCCCTGTTTTGCCAACGTATTTTGCCAACGTATTTTGCCAACGCTGCGCCCTATTTTGCCAACGGTGCGCCCTGTTTTGCCAACGTATTTCGCCAACGCTGCGGCCTATTTTGCCAACGGTGCGTCCTGTTTTGCCAACGTATTTTGCCAACGCTGCGGCCTATTTTGCCAACGCTGCGGCCTGTTTTGCCAACGTATTTTGCCAACGCTGCGCCCTGTTTTGCCAACGGTGCGCCCTGTTTTGCCAACGTATTTTGCCAACGCTGCGCCCTATTTTGCCAACGGTGCGCCCTGTTTTGCCAACGTATTTTGCCAACGGTGCGCCCTGTTTTGCCAACGTATTTTGCGAACGGTGCGCCCTGTTTTGCCAACGTATTTTGCCAACGCCGCGTCTTATTTTGCCAACGGTGCGCCCTGTTTTGCCAACGTATTTTGCCAACGTCGCGGCCTATTTTGCCAACGGTGCGCCCTGTTTTGCCAACGTATTTTGCCAACGGTGCGACCTGTTTTGCCAACGTATTTTGCCAACGCTACGCTGCGCCCTGTTTTGCCAACGGTGTGCCTGACGCTGCGCCCTATTTAGCGAACGGTGCGCCCTGTTTTCCAAACGTTGTGCCAGACGCTGCGCCCTATTTTGCCAACGGTGCGCCCTGTTTTGCCAACGGTGTGCCAGACGTTGGGCCCTATTTTAACCAACGGTGCGCCCTGTTTTGCCAACAATGTGCCAGACGCTGCGCCCTATTTTGCCAACGCTGCGTCCTATTTTGCCAACGCTGCGCCCTATTTTGCCAACGCTGCGCCCTGTTTTGCCAACGGTGTGCCAGATGCTGCGCCCTATTTTGCCAACGTTGTGCCTGTTTTGCCAAAGGTGTGCCAGACGCTGCGCCCTATTTTGCCAACGGTGTGCCAGACGCTGCGCCCTATTTTGCCAACGGTGCGCCCTGTTTTGCCAACGGTGTGCCAGACGCTGCGCCCTATTTTGCCAATGCTGTGCCCTGTTTTGCCAACGGTGTGCCTGACGCTGCGCCCTAGTTTGCCAACGGTGCGCCCTGTTTTGCCAACGGTGTGCCAGACGCTGCGCCCTCTTTTGCCAACGGTGTGCCAGACGCTGCGCACTATTTTGCCAACGGTGCGCCCTGTTTTGCCAATGGTGTGCCAGACGCTGCGCCCCATTTTGCCAACGGTGCACCCTATTTTGCCAAAGGTGCGCCCTATTTTGTCAACGCTGTGGCAGACGCTGCGCCCTGTTTTGCCAAGGGTGTGCCCTGTTTTGCCAACGGCGCGCCCTGTTTTGCCAACGGTGCGCCCTGTTTTGCCAACGCTGTGCCAGACGCTGCGCCCTATTTTGCCAACGCGGCACCTTATTTTTCCAACGGTGCGCCATGTTTTGCCAACGGTGTGCCAGACGCTGCGCCCTATTTTGCCAACGCTGCGCCCTGTTTTGCCAACGGTGTGCCAGACGCTGCGCCCTATTTTGCCAACGCTGTGCCCTGTTTTGCAAACGGTGTGCCAGACGCTGCGCCCTATTTTGCCAACGGTGTGCCAGACGCTGCGCCCTGTTTTGCCAACGGTGTGCCAGACGCTGCGCCCTATTTTGCCAACGCTGCGCCCTGTTTTGCAAACGGTGTACCTGACGCTGCGCCCTATTTAGCCAAGGGTGCGCCCTGTTTTGCCAACGTTGTGCCACACGCTGCGCCCTATTTTGCCAACGGTGCGCACTGTTTTGCCAACGGTGTGCGAGACGCTGCGCCCTATTTTAACCAACGGTGCGCCCTGTTTTGCCAACAACGTGCCAGACGCTGCGCCCTATTTTGCCAACGTTGCGCCCTATTTTGCCAACGCTGCGCCCTATTTTGCCAACGCTGCGCCCTATTTTGCCAACGGTGTGCCAGACGCTGCGCCCAATTTTGCCAACGTTGCGCCCTGTTTTGCCAAAGGTGTGCCAGACGCTGTGCCCTATTTTACCAACAATGTGCCAGACGCTGCGCCCAATTTTGCCAACGGTGCGCCCTATTTTGCCAACGGTGTGCCAGACGCTGCGCCCTATTTTGCCAACGGTGCGCCCTGTTTTGCCAACGGTGTGCCAGACGCTGCGCCCTATTTTACCAACGGTGTGCCCTATTTTGCCAACGGTGCGCCCTGTTTTCCCAACGGTGTGCCAGACGCTGTGCCCTATTTTGCCAACGCTGCACCCTATTTTGCCAACGCTGCGCCCTGTTTTGCCAACAGTGTGCCAGACGCTGCGCCCTATTTTGCCAACCCTGCGACCCGTTTTGCCAACGGTGTGCCAGACGCTGCGCCGTATTTTGCCAACGGTGTGCCCTATTTTGCCAACGGTGCGCCCTGTTTTGCGAACGCTGTGCCAGACGCTCCTCCCGATTTTGCAAACGCTGCGCCCTATGTTGCCGACGCTGTGCCAGACGCTGCGCCCTATTTTGCCAACGCGGCGCCTTATTTTTCCAACGGTGCGCCCTGTTTTGCCAACGGTGTGCCAGACGTTGCGCCCTGTATTGCCAACGGTGCGCCTTATTTTGCCAACGGCGCGCCCTGTTTTGCCAACGTTGTGCCAGACCGTGCGCCCTATTTTGCTAACAGTGCGCCCCGTTTTGCCAACGCTGTGCCCTATTTTGCCAACGATGCGCCCAGTTTTGCCAACTATGCGCCCTGTTTTACCAACGCTGGGCCTATTTTGCCAACGGTGCGCCCTGTCTTTCCAACGGTGTGCCAGACGCTGCGCCTTATTTTGCCAACGGTGCGACCTATTGTGCCAACGGTGCGCCCTGTTTTGCCAACGGTGCGCCCTGTTTTTCCAACGCTGTGCCAGACGCTGCGCCCTATTTTGCCAACGCTGCGCCCTATTTTGCCAACGCTGCGCCCTGTTTTGCCAACGGTGTGCCAGACGCTGTGCCCTATTTTGCCAACGCTGCGACCCGTTTTGCCAACGGTGTGCCAGACGCTGCGCCCCATTTTGCCAACGGTGTGCCCTATTTTGCCAACGGTGCGCCCTGTTTTGCCAACGCTGTGCCAGACGCTCCTCCCGATTTTGCCAACGCTGCACCCTATGTTGCCAACGCTGTGCCAGACGCTGCGCCCTATTTTGCCAACGGTGCGCCCTGTTTTGCCAACGGTGTGCCAGACGCTGCGCCCTATTTTACCAACGGTGTGCCCTATTTTGCCAACGGTGCGCCCTGTTTTCCCAACGGTGTGCCAGACGCTGTGCCCTATTTTGCCAACGCTGCGCCCTATTTTGCCAACGCTGCGCCCTGTTTTGCCAACAGTGTGCCAGACGCTGCGCCCTATTTTGCCAACCCTGCGACCCGTTTTGCCAACGGTGTGCCAGACGCTGCGCCCTATTTTGCCAACGGTGTGCCCTATTTTGCCAACGGTGCGCCCTGTTTTGCGAACGCTGTGCCAGACGCTCCTCCCGATTTTGCAAACGCTGCGCCCTATGTTGCCGACGCTGTGCCAGACGCTGCGCCCTATTTTGCCAACGCGGCGCCTTATTTTTCCAACGGTGCGCCCTGTTTTGCCAACGGTGTGCCAGACGTTGCGCCCTGTATTGCCAACGGTGCGCCTTATTTTGCCAACGGCGCGCCCTGTTTTGCCAACGTTGTGCCAGACCGTGCGCCCTATTTTGCTAACAGTGCGCCCCGTTTTGCCAACGGTGTGCCCTGTTTTGCCAACGATGCGCCCAGTTTTGCCAACTATGCGCCCTGTTTTACCAACGCTGGGCCTATTTTGCCAACGGTGCGCCCTGTCTTTCCAACGGTGTGCCAGACGCTGCGCCTTATTTTGCCAACGGTGCGACCTATTGTGCCAACGGTGCGCCCTGTTTTGCCAACGGTGCGCCCTGTTTTTCCAACGCTGTGCCAGATGCTGCGCCCTATTTTGCCAACGCTGCGCCCTATTTTGCCAACGATGCGCCCAGTTTTGCCAACTATGCGCCCTGTTTTACCAACGCTGGGCCTATTTTGCCAACGGTGCGCCCTGTCTTTCCAACGGTGTGCCAGACGCTGCGCCTTATTTTGCCAACGGTGCGACCTATTGTGCCAACGGTGCGCCCTGTTTTGCCAACGGTGCGCCCTGTTTTTCCAACGCTGTGCCAGATGCTGCGCCCTATTTTGCCAACGCTGCGCCCTATTTTGCCAACGCTGCGCCCTGTTTTGCCAACGGTGTGCCAGACGCTGTGCCCTATTTTGCCAACGCTGCGACCCGTTTTGCCAACGGTGTGCCAGACGCTGCGCCCCATTTTGCCAACGGTGTGCCCTATTTTGCCAACGGTGCGCCCTGTTTTGCCAACGCTGTGCCAGACGCTCCTCCCGATTTTGCCAACGCTGCACCCTATGTTGCCAACGTTGTGCCAGACGCTGCGCCCTATTTTGCCAACGCGGCGCCTTATTTTTCCAACGGTGCGCCCTGTTTTGCCAACGGTGTGCCAGACGTTGCGCCCTGTATTGCCAACGGTGCGCCCTATTTTGCCAACGGTGCGCCCTGTTTTGCCAACGTTGTGCCAGACCGTGCGCCCTATTTTGCTAACGGTGCGCCCCATTTTGCCAACGGTGTGCCCTATTTTGCCAACGATGCGCCCAGTTTTGCCAACTATGCGCCCTGTTTTACCAACGCTGGGCCTATTTTGCCAACGGTGCGCCCTGTCTTTCCAACGGTGTGCCAGACGCTGCGCCCTATTTTGCCAACGGTGCGACCTATTGTGCCAACGGTGCGCCCTGTTTTGCCAACGCTGTGCCAAACGCTGCGCCCTATTTTGCCAACACTGCGCCCTGTTTTGCCAACGGTGTGCCAGACGCTGCGCCTTATTTTGCCAACGCTGCGCCCTGTTTTGCCAACGGTGTGCCAGACGCTGCGCAATGTTTTGCCAACGGTGTGCCAGACGCTGCGCCCTGTTTTGCCAACGTGTGCCAGACGCTGCGCCCTGTTTTGCCAACGGTGTGACAGACGCTGCGCCCTATTTTGCCAACGCTGCGCCCTATTTTGCTAACGGTGTGCCCTGTTTTGCCAACGGTGTGCCAGACGCTGCGCCCTATTTTAACCAACGGTGCGCCCTGTTTTGCCAACAATGTGCCAGACGCTGCGCCCTATTTTGCCAACGCTGCGCCCTATTTTGCCAACGTTGCGCCCAGTTATGCCAACGGTGTGCCCTGTTTTGCCAACGGCGCGCACTGTTTTGCCAACGGTGCGCCCTGTTTTGCCAACACTGCGCCCTATTTTGCCAACGGTGCACCCTGTTTTGCCAACGGTGTGCCAGACGCTGCGCCCTATTTTGCCAACGCTGCGCCCAATTTTGCCAACGCTGCGCCCTGTTTTGCCAACGGTGTGCCAAACGCTGTGCCCTATTTTGCCAACGGTGCGCCCTATTTTGCCAACGGTGCGCCCTGTTTTGCCAACGTATTTTGCCAACGCTGCGCCCTATTTTGCTAACGGTGTGCCAGACGCTGCGCCCTATTTTGCCAACGCTGCGCCCTGTTTTGCCAACGGTGTGCCAGACGCTGTGCCCTATTTTGCCAACGGTGCGCCCTATTTTGCCAACGGTGCGCCCTATTTTGCCAACGCTGTGCCAGACGCTGCGCCCTATTTTGCCAACGCTGTGCCCTGTTTTGCCAACGTTGTGCCAGACGCTGCGCCCTATTTTGCCAACGGTGCGCCCTGTTTTGCCAACGGTGTGCCCTATTTTGCCAACGGTGCGCCCTATTTTGCCAACGGTGCTCCCTATTTTGCCAACAGTGCGCCCTGTTTTGCCAACAGTGCGCCCTGTTTTGCCAACGTATTTTGCCAACGCTGCGCCCTTTTTTGCCAACGCCGCGGCCCATTTTGCCAACGGTTGGCCCTGTTTTGCCAATGTATTTTGCCAACGTCGCGGCCTATTTTGCCAACGGTGCGCCCTGTTTTGCCAACGCTGTGCCAGACGCTCCTCCCGATTTTGCCAACGCTGCACCCTATGTTGCCAACGCTGTGCCAGACGCTGCGCCCTATTTTGCCAACGCGGCGCCTTATTTTTCCAACGGTGCGCCCTGTTTTGCCAACGGTGTGCCAGACGTTGCGCCCTGTATTGCCAACGGTGCGCCCTATTTTGCCAACGGTGCGCCCTGTTTTGCCAACGTTGTGCCAGACCGTGCGCCCTATTTTGCTAACGGTGCGCCCCATTTTGCCAACGGTGTGCCCTATTTTGCCAACGATGCGCCCAGTTTTGCCAACTATGCGCCTTGTTTTACCAACGCTGGGCCTATTTTGCCAACGGTGCGCCCTGTCTTTCCAACGGTGTGCCAGACGCTGCGCCCTATTTTGCCAACGGTGCGACCTATTGTGCCAACGGTGCGCCCTGTTTTGCCAACGCTGTGCCAGACGCTGCGCCCTATTTTGCCAACACTGCGCCCTGTTTTGCCAACGGTGTGCCAGACGCTGCGCCTTATTTTGCCAACGCTGCGCCCTGTTTTGCCAACGGTGTGCCAGACGCTGCGCAATGTTTTGCCAACGGTGTGCCAGACGCTGCGCCCTGTTTTGCCAACGTGTGCCAGACGCTGCGCCCTGTTTTGCCAACGGTGTGACAGACGCTGCGCCCCATTTTGCCAACGCTGCGCCCTATTTTGCTAACGGTGTGCCCTGTTTTGCCAACGGTGTGCCAGACGCTGCGCCCTATTTTAACCAACGGTGCGCCCTGTTTTGCCAACAATGTGCCAGACGCTGCGCCCTATTTTGCCAACGCTGCGCCCTATTTTGCCAACGTTGCGCCCAGTTATGCCAACGGTGTGCCCTGTTTTGCCAACGGCGCGCACTGTTTTGCCAACGGTGCGCCCTGTTTTGCCAACACTGCGCCCTATTTTGCCAACGGTGCACCCTGTTTTGCCAACGGTGTGCCAGACGCTGCGCCCTATTTTGCCAACGCTGCGCCCAATTTTGCCAACGCTGCGCCCTGTTTTGCCAACGGTGTGCCAAACGCTGTGCCCTATTTTGCCAACGGTGCGCCCTATTTTGCCAACGGTGCGCCCTGTTTTGCCAACGTATTTTGCCAACGCTGCGCCCTATTTTGCTAACGGTGTGCCAGACGCTGCGCCCTATTTTGCCAACGCTGCGCCCTGTTTTGCCAACGGTGTGCCAGACGCTGTGCCCTATTTTGCCAACGGTGCGCCCTATTTTGCCAACGGTGCGCCATATTTTGCCAACGCTGTGCCAGACGCTGCGCCCTATTTTGCCAACGCTGTGCCCTGTTTTGCCAACGTTGTGCCAGACGCTGCGCCCTATTTTGCCAACGGTGCGCCCTGTTTTGCCAACGGTGTGCCCTATTTTGCCAACGGTGCGCCCTATTTTGCCAACGGTGCTCCCTATTTTGCCAACAGTGCGCCCTGTTTTGCCAACGTATTTTGCCAACGCTGCGCCCTATTTTGCCAACGGTGCGCCCTTTTTTGCCAACGTATTTTGCCAACGCCGCGGCCCATTTTGCCAACGGTTGGCCCTGTTTTGCCAATGTATTTTGCCAACGTCGCGGCCTATTTTGCCAACGGTGCGCCCTGTTTTGCCAACGTATTTTGCCAACGGTGCGCCCTGTTTTGCCAACGTATTTTGCCCTGTTTTGCCAACGGTGTGCCAGACGCTGCGCCCTATTTTGCCAACGCTGTTCCTGATTTTGCCAACGGTGCGCAATGTTTTGCAAACGTATTTTGCCAACGCTGCGGCCTATTTTGCAAACATTGCGCCCTGTTTTGGAAACGTATTTTGCCAAAGCTGCGCCCTATTTTTCCAACGGTGCGCCCTGTTTTGCCAACGTATTTTGCCAACGCTGCGCCCTGTTTTGCCAACGGTGCGCCCTGTTTTGCCAACGGTGCGCCATGTTTTGCCAACGTATTTTGCAAACGGTGCGCCCTGTTTTGCCAACGGTGCGCCCTGTTTTGCCAAAGTATTTTGCAACGCTGCGGCTTATTTTGCCAACGGTGCGCCCTGTTTTGCCAACGTTTTTTGCCAACGTCGCGGCCTATTTTGCCAACGGTGCGCCCTGTTTTGCCAACGTATTTTGCCAACGCTGCGGCCTATTTTGCCAACGTTGCGCCCTGTTTTGCCAACGTATTTTGCCAACGCTGCGGCCTATTTCGCCAACGATGCACCCTGTTTTGCCAACGTATTTTGCCAAAGCTGCGCCCTATTTTGCCAACGGTGCACCCTGTTTTGCCAACGTATTTTGCCAACGCTGCGCCCTGTTTTGCCAACGGTGCGCCCTGTTTTGCCAACAGTGCGCCCTGTTTTGCCAACGTATTTTGCCAACGCTGCGCCCTATTTTGCCAACGGTGCGCGCTGTTTTGCCAACGTATTTTGCCAACGCCGCGGCTTATTTCGCCAACGGTGCGCCCTGTTTTGCCAACGTATTTTGCCAACGTCGCGGCCTATTTTGTCAACGGTGCGCCCTGTTTTGCCAACGTATTTTGCCAACGCTGCGGCCTATTTTGCCAACGCTGCGGCCTATTTCGCCAACGATGCGCCCTGTTTTGCCAACGTATTTTGCCAAAGCTGCGCCCTATTTTGCCAACGGTGCGCCCTGTTTTGCCAACGTATTTTGCCAACGCTGCGCCCTGTTTTGCCAACGGTGCGCCCTGTTTTGCCAACAGTGCGCCCTGTTTTGCCAACGTATTTTGCCAACGGTGCGCCCTATTTTGCCAACGGTGCGCCCGGTTTTGCCAACGTATTTTGCCAACGCCGCGGCTTATTTCGCCAACGGTGCGCCCTGTTTTGCCAACGTATTTTTCCAACGTCGCGGCCTATTTTGTCAACGGTGCGCCCTGTTTTGCCAACGTATTTTGCCAACGGTGCGCCCTGTTTTGCCAACGTATTTTGCCAACGCTGCGGCCTATTTTGCCAACGCTGCGCACTGTTTTGCCAACGTATTTTGCCAACGCTGCCCGATTTTGCCAACGGTTCGCACTGTTTTGCCAACGTATTTTGCCAACGCTGCGCCCTATTTTGCCAACGGTGCGCCCTGTTTTGGCAACGTATTTTGCCAACGCTGCGCCCTATTTTGTCAATGGTGCGCCCTGTTTTGCCAACGTATTTTGCCCTGTTTTGCCAACGGTGTGCCAGACGCTGCGCCCTATTTTGCCAACGCTGTTCCCGATTTTGCCAACGGTGCGCCCTGTTTTGCCAACGTATTTTGCCAACGCTGCAGCCTATTTTGCAAACGGTGCGCCCTCTTTTGCCAACGTATTTTGCCAACGCTGCGCCCTATTTTGCCAACGGTGCGCCCTGTTTTGCCAACGCTGCGCCCTATTTTGCAAACGCTGCGCCCTATTTTGCCAACAGTGCGCCCTGTTTTGCCAACGTATTTTGCCAACGCTGCGGCCTATTTTGCCAACGGTGCGCCCTTTTTTGCCAACGTATTTTGCCAACGCCGCGGCCCATTTTGCCAACGGTTGGCCCTGTGTTGCCAATGTATTTTGCCAACGTCGCGGCCTATTTTGCCAACGGTGCGCCCTGTTTTGCCAACGTATTTTGCCAACGCTGCGCCCTGTTTTGCCAACGGTGCGCCATGTTTTGCCAACGTATTTTGCAAACGCTGCGCCCTATTTTGCCAACGGTGCACCCTGTTTTGCCAACGTATTTTGCCAACGCCGCGGCTTATTTTGCCAACGGTGCGCCCTGTTTTGCTAACGTATTTTGCCAACGTCGCGGCCTATTTTGCCAACGGTGCGCCCTGTTTTGCCAACATATTTTGCCAACGCTGCGCCCTCTTTTGCCAACGCTGCGCCCTATTTTGCCAACGGTGCGCCCTATTTTGCCAACGGTGCGCCCTGTTTTGCCAACGTATCTTGCCAACGCTGCGCCCTATTTTGCCAACGCTGCGCCCTTTTTTGCCAACGTATTTTGCCAACGCCGCGGCCCATTTTGCCAACGGTTGGCCCTATTTTGCCAATGTATTTTGCCAACGTCGCGGCCTATTTTGCCAACGGTGCGCCCTGTTTTGCCAACGTATTTTGCCCTGTTTTGCCAACGGTGTGCCAGACGCTGCGCCCTATTTTGCCAACGCTGTTCCCGATTTTGCCAACGGTGCGCAATGTTTTGCAAACGTATTTTGCCAACGCTGCGGCCTATTTTGCAAACATTGCGCCCTGTTTTGGAAACGTATTTTGCCAAAGCTGCGCCCTATTTTTCCAACGGTGCGTCCTGTTTTGCCAACGTATTTTGCCAACGCTGCGCCCTGTTTTGCCAACGGTGCGCCCTGTTTTGCAAACGGTGCGCCATGTTTTGCCAACGTATTTTGCAAACGCTGCGCCCTATTTTGCCAACGGTGCACCCTGTTTTGCCAACGTATTTTGCCAACGCCGCGGCTTATTTTGCCAACGGTGCGCCCTGTTTTGCCAACGTATTTTGCCAACGTCGCGGCCTATTTTGCCAACGGTGCGCCCTGTTTTGCCAACGTATTTTGCCAACGCTGCGGCCTATTTTGCCAACGTTGCGCCCTGTTTTGCCAACGTATTTTGCCAACGCTGCGGCCTATTTCGCCAACGATGCGCCCTGTTTTGCCAACGTATTTTGCCAAAGCTGCGCCCTATTTTGCCAACGGTGCGCCCTGTTTTGCCAACGTATTTTGCCAACGCTGCGCCCTGTTTTGCCAACGGTGCGCCCTGTTTTGCCAACAGTGCGCCCTGTTTTGCCAACGTATTTTGCCAACGCTGCGCCCTATTTTGCCAACGGTGCGCCCTGTTTTGCCAACGTATTTTGCCAACGCCGCGGCTTATTTCGCCAACGGTGCGCCCTGTTTTGCCAACGTATTTTGCCAACGTCGCGGCCTATTTTGTCAACGGTGCGCCCTGTTTTGCCAACGTATTTTGCCAACGGTGCGCCCTGTTTTGCCAACGTATTTTGCCAACGCTGCGGCCTATTTTGCCAACGCTGCGCACTGTTTTACCAACGTATTTTGCCAACGGTTCGCCCTGTTTTGCCAACGTATTTTGCCAACGCTGCGCCCTATTTTGCCAACGGTGCGCCCTGTTTTGGCAACGTATTTTGCCAACGCTGCGCCCTATTTTGTCAATGGTGCGCCCTGTTTTGCCAACGTATTTTGCCCTGTTTTGCCAACGGTGTGCCAGACGCTGCGCCCTATTTTGCCAACGCTGTTCCCGATTTTGCCAACGGTGCGCCCTGTTTTGCCAACGTATTTTGCCAACGCTGCAGCCTATTTTGCAAACGGTGCGCCCTCTTTTGCCAACGTATTTTGCCAACGCTGCGCCCTATTTTGCCAACGGTGCGCCCTGTTTTGCCAACGCTGCGCCCTATTTTGCAAACGCTGCGCCCTATTTTGCCAACAGTGCGCCCTGTTTTGCCAACGTATTTTGCCAACGCTGCGGCCTATTTTGCCAACGGTGCGCCCTTTTTTGCCAACGTATTTTGCCAACGCCGCGGCCCATTTTGCCAACGGTTGGCCCTGTGTTGCCAATGTATTTTGCCAACGTCGCGGCCTATTTTGCCAACGGTGCGCCCTGTTTTGCCAACGTATTTTGCCAACGCTGCGCCCTGTTTTGCCAACGGTGCGCCATGTTTTGCCAACGTATTTTGCAAACGCTGCGCCCTATTTTGCCAACGGTGCACCCTGTTTTGCCAACGTATTTTGCCAACGCCGCGGCTTATTTTGCCAACGGTGCGCCCTGTTTTGCTAACGTATTTTGCCAACGTCGCGGCCTATTTTGCCAACGGTGCGCCCTGTTTTGCCAACATATTTTGCCAACGCTGCGCCCTCTTTTGCCAACGCTGCGCCCTATTTTGCCAACGGTGCGCCCTATTTTGCCAACGGTGCGCCCTGTTTTGCCAACGTATCTTGCCAACGCTGCGCCCTATTTTGCCAACGCTGCGCCCTTTTTTGCCAACGTATTTTGCCAACGCCGCGGCCCATTTTGCCAACGGTTGGCCCTATTTTGCCAATGTATTTTGCCAACGTCGCGGCCTATTTTGCCAACGGTGCGCCCTGTTTTGCCAACGTATTTTGCCCTGTTTTGCCAACGGTGTGCCAGACGCTGCGCCCTATTTTGCCAACGCTGTTCCCGATTTTGCCAACGGTGCGCAATGTTTTGCAAACGTATTTTGCCAACGCTGCGGCCTATTTTGCAAACATTGCGCCCTGTTTTGGAAACGTATTTTGCCAAAGCTGCGCCCTATTTTTCCAACGGTGCGTCCTGTTTTGCCAACGTATTTTGCCAACGCTGCGCCCTGTTTTGCCAACGGTGCGCCCTGTTTTGCAAACGGTGCGCCATGTTTTGCCAACGTATTTTGCAAACGCTGCGCCCTATTTTGCCAACGGTGCACCCTGTTTTGCCAACGTATTTTGCCAACGCCGCGGCTTATTTTGCCAACGGTGCGCCCTGTTTTGCCAACGTATTTTGCCAACGTCGCGGCCTATTTTGCCAACGGTGCGCCCTGTTTTGCCAACGTATTTTGCCAACGCTGCGGCCTATTTTGCCAACGTTGCGCCCTGTTTTGCCAACGTATTTTGCCAACGCTGCGGCCTATTTCGCCAACGATGCGCCCTGTTTTGCCAACGTATTTTGCCAAAGCTGCGCCCTATTTTGCCAACGGTGCGCCCTGTTTTGCCAACGTATTTTGCCAACGCTGCGCCCTGTTTTGCCAACGGTGCGCCCTGTTTTGCCAACAGTGCGCCCTGTTTTGCCAACGTATTTTGCCAACGCTGCGCCCTATTTTGCCAACGGTGCGCCCTGTTTTGCCAACGTATTTTGCCAACGCCGCGGCTTATTTCGCCAACGGTGCGCCCTGTTTTGCCAACGTATTTTGCCAACGTCGCGGCCTATTTTGTCAACGGTGCGCCCTGTTTTGCCAACGTATTTTGCCAACGGTGCGCCCTGTTTTGCCAACGTATTTTGCCAACGCTGCGGCCTATTTTGCCAACGCTGCGCACTGTTTTACCAACGTATTTTGCCAACGCTGCCCGATTTTGCCAACGGTGCGCCCTGTTTTGCCAACGCTGCGCCCTATTTTGCCAACGGTGCGCCCTGTTTTGCCAACGTATTTTGCCAACGCTGCGCCCTATTTTGTCAATGGTGCGCCCTGTTTTGCCAACGTATTTTGCCCTGTTTTGCCAACGGTGTGCCAGACGCTGCGCCCTATTTTGCCAACGCTGTTCCCGATTTTGCCAACGGTGCGCCCTGTTTTGCCAACGTATTTTGCCAACGCTGCGGCCTATTTTGCAAACGGTGCGCCCTCTTTTGCCAACGTATTTTGCCAACGCTGCGCCCTATTTTGCCAACGGTGCGCCCTGTTTTGCCAACGCTGCGCCCTATTTTGCCAACGCTGCGCCCTATTTTGCCAACAGTGCGCCCTGTTTTGCCAACGTATTTTGCCAACGCTGCGGCCTATTTTGCCAACGGTGCGCCCTTTTTTGCCAACGTATTTTGCCAACGCCGCGGCCCATTTTGTCAACGGTTGGCCCTGTGTTGCCAATGTATTTTGCCAACGTCGCGGCCTATTTTGCCAACGGTGCGCCCTGTTTTGCCAACGTATTTTGCCAACGGTGCGCCCTGTTTTGCCAACGTATTTTGCCCTGTTTTGCCAACGGTGTGCCAGACGCTGCGCCCTATTTTGCCAACGCTGTTCCCGATTTTGCCAACGGTGTGCAATGTTTTGCCAACGTATTTTGCCAACGCTGCGGCCTATTTTGCAAACATTGCGCCCTGTTTTGCAAACGTATTTTGCCAAAGCTGCGCCCTATTTTTCCAACGGTGCGCCCTGTTTTGCCAACGTATTTTGCCAACGCTGCGCCCTGTTTTGCCAACGGTGCGCCATGTTTTGCCAACGTATTTTGCAAACGCTGCGCCCTATTTTGCCAACGGTGCACCCTGTTTTGCCAACGTATTTTGCCAACGCCGCGGCTTATTTTGCCAACGGTGCGCCCTGTTTTGCTAACGTATTTTGCCAACGTCGCGGCCTATTTTGCCAACGGTGCGCCCTGTTTTGCCAACATATTTTGCCAACGCTGCGCCCTCTTTTGCCAACGCTGCGCCCTATTTTGCCAACGGTGCGCCCTATTTTGCCAACGGTGCGCCCTGTTTTGCCAACGTATTTTGCCAACGCTGCGCCCTATTTTGCCAACGCTGCGCCCTTTTTTGCCAACGTATTTTGCCAACGCCGCGGCCCATTTTGCCAACGGTTGGCCCTATTTTGCCAATGTATTTTGCCAACGTCGCGGCCTATTTTGCCAACGGTGCGCCCTGTTTTGCCAACGTATTTTGCCAACGGTGCGCCCTGTTTTGCCAACGTATTTTGCCCTGTTTTGCCAACGGTGTGCCAGACGCTGCGCCCTATTTTGCCAACGCTGTTCCCGATTTTGCCAACGGTGCGCAATGTTTTGCAAACGTATTTTGCCAACGCTGCGGCCTATTTTGCAAACATTGCGCCCTGTTTTGGAAACGTATTTTGCCAAAGCTGCGCCCTATTTTTCCAACGGTGCGTCCTGTTTTGCCAACGTATTTTGCCAACGCTGCGCCCTGTTTTGCCAACGGTGCGCCCTGTTTTGCAAACGGTGCGCCATGTTTTGCCAACGTATTTTGCAAACGCTGCGCCCTATTTTGCCAACGGTGCACCCTGTTTTGCCAACGTATTTTGCCAACGCCGCGGCTTATTTTGCCAACGGTGCGCCCTATTTTGCCAACGTATTTTGCCAACGACGCGGCCTATTTTGCCAACGGTGCGCCCTGTTTTGCCAACGTATTTTGCCAACGCTGCGGCCTATTTTGCCAACGTTGCGCCCTGTTTTGCCAACGTATTTTGCCAACGCTGCGGCCTATTTCGCCAACGATGCGCCCTGTTTTGCCAACGTATTTTGCCAAAGCTGCGCCCTATTTTGCCAACGGTGCGCCCTGTTTTGCCAACGTATTTTGCCAACGCTGCGCCCTGTTTTGCCAACGGTGCGCCCTGTTTTGCCAACAGTGCGCCCTGTTTTGCCAACGTATTTTGCCAACGCTGCGCCCTATTTTGCCAACGGTGCGCCCTGTTTTGCCAACGTATTTTGCAAACGCCGCGGCTTATTTCGCCAACGGTGCGCCCTGTTTTGCCAACGTATTTTGCCAACGTCGCGGCCTATTTTGTCAACGGTGCGCCCTGTTTTGCCAACGTATTTTGCCAACGGTGCGCCCTGTTTTGCCAACGTATTTTGCCAACGCTGCGGCCTATTTTGCCAACGCTGCGCACTGTTTTGCCAACGTATTTTGCCAACGCTGCCCGATTTTGCCAACGGTGCGCCCTGTTTTGCCAACGCTGCGCCCTATTTTGCCAACGGTGCGCCCTGTTTTGCCAACGTATTTTGCCAACGCTGCGCCCTATTTTGTCAATGGTGCGGGCTGTTTTGGCAACGTATTTTGCCCTGTTTTGCCAACGGTGTGCCAGACGCTGCGCCCTATTTTGCCAACGCTGTTCCCGATTTTGCCAACGGTGCGCCCTGTTTTGCCAACGTATTTTGCCAACGCTGCGGCCTATTTTGCAAACGGTGCGCCCTCTTTTGCCAACGTATTTTGCCAACGCTGCGCCCTATTTTGCCATCGGTGCGCCCTGTTTTGCCAACGCTGCGCCCTATTTTGCCAACGCTGCGCCCTATTTTGCCAACAGTGCGCCCTGTTTTGCCAACGTATTTTGCCAACGCTGCGGCCTATTTTGCCAACGGTGCGCCCTTTTTTGCCAACGTATTTTGCCAACGCCGCGGCCCATTTTGTCAACGGTTGGCCCTGTGTTGCCAATGTATTTTGCCAACGTCGCGGCCTATTTTGCCAACGGTGCGCCCTGTTTTGCCAACGTATTTTGCCAACGGTGCGCCCTGTTTTGCCAACGTATTTTGCCCTGTTTTGCCAACGGTGTGCCAGACGCTGCGCCCTATTTTGCCAACGCTGTTCCCGATTTTGCCAACGGTGTGCAATGTTTTGCCAACGCTGCGGCCTATTTTGCAAACATTGCGCCCTGTTTTGCAAACGTATTTTGCCAAAGCTGCGCCCTATTTTTCCAACGGTGCGCCCTGTTTTGCCAACGTATTTTGCCAACGCTGCGCCCTGTTTTGCCAACGGTGCGCCATGTTTTGCCAACGTATTTTGCAAACGCTGCGCCCTATTTTGCCAACGGTGCACCCTGTTTTGCCAACGTATTTTGCCAACGCCGCGGCTTATTTTGCCAACGGTGCGCCCTGTTTTGCTAACGTATTTTGCCAACGTCGCGGCCTATTTTGCCAACGGTGCGCCCTGTTTTGCCAACATATTTTGCCAACGCTGCGCCCTCTTTTGCCAACGCTGCGCCCTATTTTGCCAACGGTGCGCCCTATTTTGCCAACGGTGCGCCCTGTTTTGCCAACGTATTTTGCCAACGCTGCGCCCTATTTTGCCAACGCTGCGCCCTTTTTTGCCAACGTATTTTGCCAACGCCGCGGCCCATTTTGCCAACGGTTGGCCCTATTTTGCCAATGTATTTTGCCAACGTCGCGGCCTATTTTGCCAACGGTGCGCCCTGTTTTGCCAACGTATTTTGCCAACGGTGCGCCCTGTTTTGCCAACGTATTTTGCCCTGTTTTGCCAACGGTGTGCCAGACGCTGCGCCCTATTTTGCCAACGCTGTTCCCGATTTTGCCAACGGTGCGCAATGTTTTGCAAACGTATTTTGCCAACGCTGCGGCCTATTTTGCAAACATTGCGCCCTGTTTTGGAAACGTATTTTGCCAAAGCTGCGCCCTATTTTTCCAACGGTGCGCCCTGTTTTGCCAACGTATTTTGCCAACGCTGCGCCCTGTTTTGCCAACGGTGCGCCCTGTTTTGCCAACGTGCGCCATGTTTTGCCAACGTATTTTGCAAACGGTGCGCCCTGGTTTGCCAACGGTGCGCCCTGTTTTGCCAAAGTATTTTGCAACGCTGCGGCTTATTTTGCCAAGGTGCGCCCTGTTTTGCCAACGTATTTTGCCAACGTCGCGGCCTATTTTGCCAACGGTGCGCCCTGTTTTGCCAACGTATTTTGCCAACGCTGCGGCCTATTTTGCCAACGTTGCGCCCTGTTTTGCCAACGTATTTTGCCAACGCTGCGGCCTATTTCGCCAACGATGCGCCCTGTTTTGCCAACGTATTTTGCCAAAGCTGCGCCCTATTTTGCCAACGGTGCGCCCTGTTTTGCCAACGTATTTTGCCAACGCTGCGCCCTGTTTTGCCAACGGTGCGCCCTGTTTTGCCAACAGTGCGCCCTGTTTTGTCAACGTATTTTGCCAACGCTGCGCCCTATTTTGCCAACGGTGCGCCCTGTTTTGCCAACGTATTTTGCCAACGCCGCGGCTTATTTCGCCAACGGTGCGCCCTGTTTTGCCAACTTATTTTGCCAACGTCGCGGCCTATTTTGTCAACGGTGCGCCCTGTTTTGCCAACGTATTTTGCCAACGGTGCGCCCTGTTTTGCCAACGTATTTTGCCAACGCTGCGGCCTATTTTGCCAACGCTGCGCACTGTTTTGCCAACGTATTTTGCCAACGCAGCCCGATTTTGCCAACGGTGCGCCCTGTTTTGCAAACGTATTTTGCCAACGCTGCGCCCTATTTTGCCAACGGTGCGCCCTGTTTTGCCAACGTATTTTGCCAACGCTGCGCCCTATTTTGTCAATGGTGCGCCCTGTTTTGCCAACGTATTTTGCCCTGTTTTGCCAACGGTGTGCCAGACGCTGCGCCCTATTTTGCCAACGCTGTTCCCGATTTTGCCAACGGTGCGCCCTGTTTTGCCAACGTATTTTGCCAACGCTGCGGCCTATTTTGCAAACGGTGCGCCCTCTTTGGCCAACGTATTTTGCCAACGCTGCGCCCTATTTTGCCAACGGTGCGCCCTGTTTTGCCAACGCTGCGCCCTATTTTGCCAACGCTGCGCCCTATTTTGCCAACGCTGCGCCCTATTTTGCCAACGGTGCTCCCTATTTTGCCAACGGTGCGCCCTGTTTTGCCAACAGTGCGCCCTGTTTTGCCAACGTATTTTGCCAACGCTGCGCCCTATTTTGCCAACGCTGCGCCCTTTTTTGCCAACGTATTTTGCCAACGCCGCGGCCCATTTTGCCAACGGTTGGCCCTGTTTTGCCAATGTATTTTGCCAACGTCGCGGCCTATTTTGCCAACGGTGCGCCCTGTTTTGCCAACGTATTTTGCCAACGGTGCGCCCTGTTTTGCCAACGTATTTTGCCCTGTTTTGCCAACGGTGTGCCAGACGCTGCGCCCTATTTTGCCAACGCTGTTCCCGATTTTGCCAACGGTGTGCAATGTTTTGCCAACGTATTTTGCCAACGCTGCGGCCTATTTTGCAAACATTGCGCCCTGTTTTGCAAACGTATTTTGCCAAAGCTGCGCCCTATTTTTCCAACGGTGCGCCCTGTTTTGCCAACGTATTTTGCCAACGCTGCGCCCTGTTTTGCCAACGGTGCGCCATGTTTTGCCAACGTATTTTGCAAACGCTGCGCCCTATTTTGCCAACGGTGCACCCTGTTTTGCCAACGTATTTTGCCAACGCCGCGGCTTATTTTGCCAACGGTGCGCCCTGTTTTGCTAACGTATTTTGCCAACGTCGCGGCCTATTTTGCCAACGGTGCGCCCTGTTTTGCCAACATATTTTGCCAACGCTGCGCCCTCTTTTGCCAACGCTGCGCCCTATTTTGCCAACGGTGCGCTCTATTTTGCCAACGGTGCGCCCTGTTTTGCCAACGTATTTTGCCAACGCTGCGCCCTATTTTGCCAACGCTGCGCCCTTTTTTGCCAACGTATTTTGCCAACGCCGCGGCCCATTTTGCCAACGGTTGGCCCTATTTTGCCAATGTATTTTGCCAACGTCGCGGCCTATTTTGCCAACGGTGCGCCCTGTTTTGCCAACGTATTTTGCCAACGGTGTGCCCTGTTTTGCCAACGTATTTTGCCCTGTTTTGCCAACGGTGTGCCAGACGCTGCGCCCTATTTTGCCAACGATGTTCCCGATTTTGCCAACGGTGCGCAATGTTTTGCAAACGTATTTTGCCAACGCTGCGGCCTATTTTGCAAACATTGCGCCCTGTTTTGGAAACGTATTTTGCCAAAGCTGCGCCCTATTTTTCCAACGGTGCGCCCTGTTTTGCCAACGTATTTTGCCAACGCTGCGCCCTGTTTTGCCAACGGTGCGCCCTGTTTTGCCAACGGTGCGCCATGTTTTGCCAACGTATTTTGCAAACGCTGCGCCCTATTTTGCCAACGGTGCACCCTGTTTTGCCAACGTATTTTGCCAACGCCGCGGCTTATTTTGCCAACGGTGCGCCCTGTTTTGCCAACATATTTTGCCAACGCTGCGCCCTCTTTTGCCAACGCTGCGCCCTATTTTACCAACGGTGCGCCCTATTTTGCCAACGGTGCGCCCTGTTTTGCCAACGTATTTTGCCAACGCTGCGCCCTATTTTGCCAACGCTGCGCCCTTTTTTGCCAACGTATTTTGCCAACGCCGCGGCCCATTTTGCCAACGGTTGGCCCTATTTTGCCAATGTATTTTGCCAACGTCGCGGCCTATTTTGCCAACGGTGCGCCCTGTTTTGCCAACGTATTTTGCCAACGGTGCGCCCTGTTTTGCCAACGTATTTTGCCCTGTTTTGCCAACGGTGTGCCAGACGCTGCGCCCTATTTTGCCAACGCTGTTCCCGATTTTGCCAACGGTGCGCAATGTTTTGCAAACGTATTTTGCCAACGCTGCGGCCTATTTTGCAAACATTGCGCCCTGTTTTGGAAACGTATTTTGCCAAAGCTGCGCCCTATTTTTCCAACGGTGCGCCCTGTTTTGCCAACGTATTTTGCCAACGCTGCGCCCTGTTTTGCCAACGGTGCGCCCTGTTTGGCCAACGGTGCGCCATGTTTTGCCAACGTATTTTGCAAACAATGCGCCCTATTTTGCCAACGGTGCGCCCTGTTTTGTCAACGTATTTTGCAACGCCGCGACTTATTTTGCCAACGGTGCGCCCTGTTTTGCCAACGTATTTTGCCAACGTCGCGGCCTATTTTGCCAACGGTGCGCCCTGTTTTGCCAACGTATTTTGCCAACGCTGCGGCCTATTTTGCCAACGTTGCGCCCTGTTTTGCCAACGTATTTTGCCAACGCTGCGGCCTATTTCGCCAACGATGCGCCCTGTTTTGCCAACGTATTTTGCCAAAGCTGCGCCCTGTTTTGCCAACGGTGCGCCCTGTTTTGCCAACGGTGCGCCCTGTTTTGCCAACGGTGCGCCCTGTTTTGCCAACAGTGCGCCCTGTTTTGCCAACGTATTTTGCCAACGCTGCGCCCTATTTTGCCAACGGTGCGCCCTGTTTTGCCAACGTATTTTGCCAACGCTGCGGCTTATTTCGCCAACGGTGCGCCCTGTTTTGCCAACGTATTTTGCCAACGTCGCGGCCTATTTTGTCAACGGTGCGCCCTGTTTTGCCAACGTATTTTGCCCTGTTTTGCCAACGGTGTGCCAGACGCTGCGCCCTATTTTGCCAACGCTGTTCCCGATTTTGCCAACGGTGCGCAATGTTTTGCAAACGTATTTTGCCAACGCTGCGGCCTATTTTGCAAACATTGCGCCCTGTTTTGGAAACGTATTTTGCCAAAGCTGCGCCCTATTTTTCCAACGGTGCGTCCTGTTTTGCCAACGTATTTTGCCAACGCTGCGCCCTGTTTTGCCAACGGTGCGCCCTGTTTTGCAAACGGTGCGCCATGTTTTGCCAACGTATTTTGCAAACGCTGCGCCCTATTTTGCCAACGGTGCGCCCTGTTTTGCCAAAGTATTTTGCAACGCTGCGGCTTATTTTGCCAACGGTGCGCCCTGTTTTGCCAACGTTTTTTGCCAACGTCGCGGCCTATTTTGCCAACGGTGCGCCCTGTTTTGCCAACGTATTTTGCCAACGCTGCGGCCTATTTTGCCAACGTTGCGCCCTGTTTTGCCAACGTATTTTGCCAACGCTGCGGCCTATTTCGCCAACGATGCACCCTGTTTTGCCAACGTATTTTGCCAAAGCTGCGCCCTATTTTGCCAACGGTGCACCCTGTTTTGCCAACGTATTTTGCCAACGCTGCGCCCTGTTTTGCCAACGGTGCGCCCTGTTTTGCCAACAGTGCGCCCTGTTTTGCCAACGTATTTTGCCAACGCTGCGCCCTATTTTGCCAACGGTGCGCGCTGTTTTGCCAACGTATTTTGCCAACGCCGCGGCTTATTTCGCCAACGGTGCGCCCTGTTTTGCCAACGTATTTTGCCAACGTCGCGGCCTATTTTGTCAACGGTGCGCCCTGTTTTGCCAACGTATTTTGCCAACGCTGCGGCCTATTTTGCCAACGCTGCGGCCTATTTCGCCAACGATGCGCCCTGTTTTGCCAACGTATTTTGCCAAAGCTGCGCCCTATTTTGCCAACGGTGCGCCCTGTTTTGCCAACGTATTTTGCCAACGCTGCGCCCTGTTTTGCCAACGGTGCGCCCTGTTTTGCCAACAGTGCGCCCTGTTTTGCCAACGTATTTTGCCAACGCTGCGCCCTATTTTGCCAACGGTGCGCCCGGTTTTGCCAACGTATTTTGCCAACGCCGCGGCTTATTTCGCCAACGGTGCGCCCTGTTTTGCCAACGTATTTTTCCAACGTCGCGGCCTATTTTGTCAACGGTGCGCCCTGTTTTGCCAACGTATTTTGCCAACGGTGCGCCCTGTTTTGCCAACGTATTTTGCCAACGCTGCGGCCTATTTTGCCAACGCTGCGCACTGTTTTGCCAACGTATTTTGCCAACGCTGCCCGATTTTGCCAACGGTTCGCCCTGTTTTGCCAACGTATTTTGCCAACGCTGCGCCCTATTTTGCCAACGGTGCGCCCTGTTTTGGCAACGTATTTTGCCAACGCTGCGCCCTATTTTGTCAATGGTGCGCCCTGTTTTGCCAACGTATTTTGCCCTGTTTTGCCAACGGTGTGCCAGACGCTGCGCCCTATTTTGCCAACGCTGTTCCCGATTTTGCCAACGGTGCGCCCTGTTTTGCCAACGTATTTTGCCAACGCTGCAGCCTATTTTGCAAACGGTGCGCCCTCTTTTGCCAACGTATTTTGCCAACGCTGCGCCCTATTTTGCCAACGGTGCGCCCTGTTTTGCCAACGCTGCGCCCTATTTTGCAAACGCTGCGCCCTATTTTGCCAACAGTGCGCCCTGTTTTGCCAACGTATTTTGCCAACGCTGCGGCCTATTTTGCCAACGGTGCGCCCTTTTTTGCCAACGTATTTTGCCAACGCCGCGGCCCATTTTGCCAACGGTTGGCCCTGTGTTGCCAATGTATTTTGCCAACGTCGCGGCCTATTTTGCCAACGGTGCGCCCTGTTTTGCCAACGTATTTTGCCAACGCTGCGCCCTGTTTTGCCAACGGTGCGCCATGTTTTGCCAACGTATTTTGCAAACGCTGCGCCCTATTTTGCCAACGGTGCGCCCTGTTTTGCCAACGTATTTTGCCAACGCTGCGGCTTATTTTGCCAACGGTGCGCCCTGTTTTGCTAACGTATTTTGCCAACGTCGCGGCCTATTTTGTCAATGGTGCGCCCTGTTTTGCCAACGTATTTTGCCCTGTTTTGCCAACGGTGTGCCAGACGCTGCGCCCTATTTTGCCAACGCTGTTCCCGATTTTGCCAACGGTGCGCCCTATTTTGCCAACGTATTTTGCCAACGCTGCGGCCTATTTTGCCAACGCTGCGCCCTTTTTTGCCAACGGTGCGCCCTATTTTGCCAACGGTGCGCCCTGTTTTGCCAACGTATTTTGCCAACGCTGCGCCCTATTTTGCCAACGCTGCGCCCTTTTTTGCCAACGTATTTTGCCAACGCTGCGCCCTATTTTGCCAACGGTGCGTCCTGTTTTGCCAACATATTTTGCCAACGCTGCGCCCTCTTTTGCCAACGCTGCGCCCTATTTTGCCAACGGTGCGCCCTATTTTGCCAACGGTGCGCCCTGTTTTGCCAACGTATTTTGCCAACGCTGCGCCCTATTTTGCCAACGCTGCGCCCTTTTTTGCCAACGTATTTTGCCAACGCCGCGGCCCATTTTGCCAACGGTTGGCCCTATTTTGCCAATGTATTTTGCCAACGTCGCGGCCTATTTTGCCAACGGTGCGCCCTGTTTTGCCAACGTATTTTGCCAACGGTGCGCCCTGTTTTGCCAACGTATTTTGCCCTGTTTTGCCAACGGTGTGCCAGACGCTGCGCCCTATTTTGCCAACGCTGTTCCCGATTTTGCCAACGGTGTGCAATGTTTTGCCAACGTATTTTGCCAACGCTGCGGCCTATTTTGCAAACATTGCGCCCTGTTTTGCAAACGTATTTTGCCAAAGCTGCGCCCTATTTTTCCAACGGTGCGCCCTGTTTTGCCAACGTATTTTGCCAACGCTGCGCCCTGTTTTGCCAACGGTGCGCCCTGTTTTGCCAACGGTGCGCCATGTTTTGCCAACGTATTTTGCAAACGCTGCGCCCTATTTTGCCAACGGTGCACCCTGTTTTGCCAACGTATTTTGCCAACGCCGCGGCTTATTTTGCCAACGGTGCGCCCTGTTTTGCTAACGTATTTTGCCAACGTCGCGGCCTATTTTGCCAACGGTGCGCCCTGTTTTGCCAACCTATTTTGCCAACGCTGCGCCCTCTTTTGCCAACGCTGCGCCCTATTTTGCCAACGGTGCGCCCTATTTTGCCAACGGTGCGCCCTGTTTTGCCAACGTATTTTGCCAACGCTGCGCCCTATTTTGCCAACGCTGCGCCCTTTTTTGCCAACGTATTTTGCCAACGCCGCGGCACATTTTGCCAACGGTTGGCCCTATTTTGCCAATGTATTTTGCCAACGTCGCGGCCTATTTTGCCAACGGTGCGCCCTGTTTTGCCAACGTATTTTGCCAACGGTGCGCCCTGTTTTGCCAACGTATTTTGCCCTGTTTTGCCAACGGTGTGCCAGACGTTGCGCCCTATTTTGCCAACGCTGTTCCCGATTTTGCCAACGGTGCGCAATGTTTTGCAAACGTATTTTGCCAACGCTGCGGCCTATTTTGCAAACATTGCTCCCTGTTTTGGAAACGTAATTTGCCAAAGCTGCGCCCTATTTTTCCAACGGTGCGCCCTGTTTTGCCAACGTATTTTGCCAACGCTGCGCCCTGTTTTGCCAACGGTGCGCCCTGTTTTGCCAACGGTGCGCCATGTTTTGCCAACGTATTTTGCAAACGCTGCGCCCTATTTTGCCAACGGTGCACCCTGTTTTGCCAACGTATTTTGCCAACGCCGCGGCTTATTTTGCCAACGGTGCGCCCTGTTTTGCTAACGTATTTTGCCAACGTCGCGGCCTATTTTGCCAACGGTGCGCCCTGTTTTGCCAACATATTTTGCCAACGCTGCGCCCTCTTTTGCCAACGCTGCGCCCTATTTTGCCAACGGTGCGCCCTATTTTGCCAACGGTGCGCCCTGTTTTGCCAACGTATTTTGCCAACGCGGCGCCCTATTTTGCCAACGCTGCGCCCTTTTTTGCCAACGTATTTTGCCAACGCCGCGGCCCATTTTGCCAACGGTTGGCCCTATTTTGCCAATGTATTTTGCCAACGTCGCGGCCTATTTTGCCAACGGTGTGCCCTGTTTTGCCAACGTATTTTGCCAACGGTGCGCCCTGTTTTGCCAACGTATTTTGCCCTGTTTTGCCAACGGTGTGCCAGACGCTGCGCCCTATTTTGCCAACGCTGTTCCCGATTTTGCCAACGGTGTGCAATGTTTTGCCAACGTATTTTGCCAACGCTGCGGCCTATTTTGCAAACATTGCGCCCTGTTTTGCAAACGTATTTTGCAAAAGCTGCGCCCTATTTTTCCAACGGTGCGCCCTGTTTTGCCAACGTGTTTTGCCAACGGTGCGCCCTGTTTTGCCAACGGTGCGCCATGTTTTGCCAACGTATTTTGCAAACGCTGCGCCCTATTTTGCCAACGGTGCACCCTGTTTTGCCAACGTATTTTGCCAACGCCGCGGCTTATTTTGCCAACGGTGCGCCCTGTTTTGCTAACGTATTTTGCCAACGTCGCGGCCTATTTTGCCAACGGTGCGCCCTGTTTTGCCAACATATTTTGCCAACGCTGCGCCCTCTTTTGCCAACGGTGCGCCCTATTTTGCCAACGGTGCGCCCTGTTTTGCCAACGTATTTTGCCAACGCTGCGCCCTATTTTGCCAACGCTGCGCCCTTTTTTGCCAACGTATTTTGCCAACGCCGCGGCCCATTTTGCCAACGGTTGGCCCTATTTTGCCAATGTATTTTGCCAACGTCGCGGCCTATTTTGCCAAAGGTGCGCCCTGTTTTGCCAACGTATTTTGCCCTGTTTTGCCAACGGTGTGCCAGACGCTGCGCCCTATTTTGCCAACGCTGTTCCCGATTTTGCCAACGGTGCGCAATGTTTTGCAAACGTATTTTGCCAACGCTGCGGCCTATTTTGCAAACATTGCGCCCTGTTTTGGAAACGTATTTTGCCAAAGCTGCGCCCTATTTTTCCAACGGTGCGCCCTGTTTTGCCAACGTATTTTGCCAACGCTGCGCCCTGTTTTGCCAACGGTGCGCCCTGTTTTGCCAACGGTGCGCCATGTTTTGCCAACGTATTTTGCAAACACTGCGCCCTATTTTGCCAACGGTGCGCCCTGTTTTGCCAACGTATTTTGCAACGCCGCGACTTATTTTGCCAACGGTGCGCCCTGTTTTGCCAACGTATTTTGCCAACGTCGCGGCCTATTTTGCCAACGGTGCGCCCTGTTTTGCCAACGTATTTTGCCAACGCTGCGGCCTATTTTGCCAACGTTGCGCCCTGTTTTGCCAACGTATTTTGCCAACGCTGCGGCCTATTTCGCCAACGATGCGCCCTGTTTTGCCAACGTATTTTGCCAAAGCTGCGCCCTATTTTGCCAACGGTGCGCCCTGTTTTGCCAACGTAATTTGCCAACGCTGCGCCCTGTTTTGCCAACGGTGCGCCCTGTTTTGCCAACAGTGCGCCCTGTTTTGCCAACGTATTTTGCCAACGCTGCGCCCTATTTTGCAAACGGTGCGCCCTTTTTTGCCAACGTATTTTGCCAACGCCGCGGCCCATTTTGCCAACGGTTGGCCCTGTTTTGCCAATGTATTTTGCCAACGTCGCGGCCTATTTTGCCAACGGTGCGCCCTGTTTTGCCAACGTATTTTGCCAACGGTGTGCCCTGTTTTGCCAACGTATTTTGCCAACGCCGCTGCTTATTTCGCCAACGGTGCGCCCTGTTTTGTCAACGTATTTTGCCAACGTCGCGGCCTATTTTGTCAACGGTGCGCCCTGTTTTGCCAACGTATTTTGCCAACGCTGCGCCCTATTTTGCCAACGGTGCGCCCTGTTTTGCCAACGTATTTTGCCAACGCTGCCCGATTTTGCCAACGGTGCGCCCTGTTTTGCCAACGTATTTTGCCAACGCTGCGCCCTATTTTGCCAACGGTGCGCCCTGTTTTGCCAACGCTGCGCCCTATTTTGCCAACGGTGCGCCCTGTTTTGCCAACGTATTTTGCCAACGCTGCGCCCTATTTTGTCAATGGTGCGCCCTGTTTTGCCAACGTATTTTGCCCTGTTTTGCCAACAGTGTGCCAGACGCTGCGCCCTATTTTGCCAACGTTGTTCCCGATTTTGCCAACGGTGCGCCCTGTTTTGCCAACGTATTTTGCCAACGCTGCGGCCTATTTTTCAAACGGTGCGCCCTATTTTGCCAACGTATTTTGCCAACGCTGCGCCCTATTTTGCCAACGGTGCGCCCTGTTTTGCCAACGCTGCGCCCTATTTTGCCAACGCTGCGCCCTATTATGCCAACGGTGCTCCCTATTTTGCCAACAGTGCGCCCTGTTTTGCCAACGTATTTTGCCAACGCTGCGCCCTATTTTGCCAACGGTGCGCCCTTTTTTGCCAACGTATTTTGCCAACGCCGCGGCCCATTTTGCCAACGGTTGGCCCTGTTTTGCCAATGTATTTTGCCAACGTCGCGGCCTATTTTGCCAACGGTGCGCCCTGTTTTGCCAACGGTGCTCCCTGTTTTGCCAACGTATTTTGCCAACGCCGCAGCTTATTTCGCCAACGGTGCGCCCTGTTTTGCCAACGTATTTTGCCAACGTCGCGGCCTATTTTGTCAACGGTGCGCCCTGTTTTGCCAACGTATTTTGCCAACGGTGCGCCCTGTTTTGCCAACGTATTTTGCCAACGCTGCGCCCTATTTTGCCAACGGTGCGCCCTGTTTTGCCAACGTATTTTGCCCTGTTTTGCCAACGGTGTGCCAGACGCTGCGCCCTATTTTGCCAACGCTGTTCCTGATTTTGCCAACGGTGCGCAATGTTTTGCAAACGTATTTTGCCAACGCTGCGGCCTATTTTGCAAACATTGCGCCCTGTTTTGGAAACGTATTTTGCCAAAGCTGCGCCCTATTTTTCCAACGGTGCGCCCTGTTTTGCCAACGTATTTTGCCAACGCTGCGCCCTGTTTTGCCAACGGTGCGCCCTGTTTTGCCAACGGTGCGCCATGTTTTGCCAACGTATTTTGCAAACGGTGCGCCCTGGTTTGCCAACGGTGCGCCCTGTTTTGCCAAAGTATTTTGCAACGCTGCGGCTTATTTTGCCAACGGTGCGCCCTGTTTTGCCAACGTATTTTGCCAACGTCGCGGCCTATTTTGCCAACGGTGCGCCCTGTTTTGCCAACGTATTTTGCCAACGCTGCGGCCTATTTTGCCAACGTTGCGCCCTGTTTTGCCAACGTATTTTGCCAACGCTGCGGCCTATTTCGCCAACGATGCGCCCTGTTTTGCCAACGTATTTTGCCAAAGCTGCGCCCTATTTTGCCAACGGTGCGCCCTGTTTTGCCAACGTATTTTGCCAACGCTGCGCCCTGTTTTGCCAACGGTGCGCCCTGTTTTGCCAACAGTTCGCCCTGTTTTGTCAACGTATTTTGCCAACGCTGCGCCCTATTTTGCCAACGGTGCGCCCTGTTTTGCCAACGTATTTTGCCAACGCCGCGGCTTATTTCGCCAACGGTGCGCCCTGTTTTGCCAACGTATTTTGCCAACGTCGCGGCCTATTTTGTCAACGGTGCGCCCTGTTTTGCCAACGTATTTTGCCAACGGTGCGCCCTGTTTTGCCAACGTATTTTGCCAACGCTGCGCCCTATTTTGCCAACGGTGCGCCCTGTTTTGCCAACGTATTTTGCCCTGTTTTGCCAACGGTGTGCCAGACGCTGCGCCCTATTTTGCCAACGCTGTTCCCGATTTTGCCAACGGTGCGCCCTGTTTTGCCAACGTATTTTGCCAACGCTGCGGCCTATTTTGCCAACGGTGCGCCCTCTTTTGCCAACGTATTTTGCCAACGCTGCGCCCTATTTTGCCAACGGTGCGCCCTGTTTTGCCAACGCTGCGCCCTATTTTGCCAACGTTGCGCCCTATTTTGCCAACGGTGCTCCCTATTTTGCCAACGGTGCGCCCTGTTTTGCCAACAGTGCGCCCTGTTTTGCCAACGTATTTTGCCAACGCTGCGCCCTATTTTGCCAACGGTGCGCCCTTTTTTGCCAACGTATTTTGCCAACGCCGCGGCCCATTTTGCCAACGGTTGGCCCTGTTTTGCCAATGTATTTTGCCAACGTCGCGGCCTATTTTGCCAACGGTGTGCCCTGTTTTGCCAACGTATTTTGCCAACGGTGCGCCCTGTTTTGCCAACGTATTTTGCCCTGTTTTGCCAACGGTGTGCCAGACGCTGCGCCCTATTTTGCCAACGCTGTTCCCGATTTTGCCAACGGTGTGCAATGTTTTGCCAACGTATTTTGCCAACGCTGCGGCCTATTTTGCAAACATTGCGCCCTGTTTTGCAAACGTATTTTGCCAAAGCTGCGCCCTATTTTTCCAACGGTGCGCCCTGTTTTGCAAACGTATTTTGCCAACGCTGCGCCCTGTTTTGCCAACGGTGCGCCATGTTTTGCCAACGTATTTTGCAAACGCTGCGCCCTATTTTGCCAACGGTGCACCCTGTTTTGCCAACGTATTTTGCCAACGCCGCGGCTTATTTTGCCAACGGTGCGCCCTGTTTTGCTAACGTATTTTGCCAACGTCGCGGCCTATTTTGCCAACGGTGCGCCCTGTTTTGCCAACATATTTTGCCAACGCTGCGCCCTCTTTTGCCAACGCTGCGCCCTATTTTGCCAACGGTGCGCCCTATTTTGCCAACGGTGCGCCCTGTTTTGCCAACGTATTTTGCCAACGCTGCGCCCTATTTTGCCAACGCTGCGCCCTTTTTTGCCAACGTATTTTGCCAACGCCGCGGCCCATTTTGCCAACGGTTGGCCCTATTTTGCCAATGTATTTTGCCAACGTCGCGGCCTATTTTGCCAACGGTGCGCCCTGTTTTGCCAACGTATTTTGCCAACGGTGCGCCCTGTTTTGCCAACGTATTTTGCCCTGTTTTGCCAACGGTGTGCCAGACGCTGCGCCCTATTTTGCCAACGCTGTTCCCGATTTTGCCAACGGTGCGCAATGTTTTGCAAACGTATTTTGCCAACGCTGCGGCCTGTTTTGCAAACATTGCGCCCTGTTTTGGAAACGTATTTTGCCAAAGCTGCGCCCTATTTTTCCAACGGTGCGCCCTGTTTTGCCAACGTATTTTGCCAACGCTGCGCCCTGTTTTGCCAACGGTGCGCCCTGTTTTGCCAACGGTGCGCCATGTTTTGCCAACGTATTTTGCAAACACTGCGCCCTATTTTGCCAACGGTGCGCCCTGTTTTGCCAACGTATTTTGCAACGCCGCGACTTATTTTGCCAACGGTGCGCCCTGTTTTGCCAACGTATTTTGCCAACGTCGCGGCCTATTTTGCCAACGGTGCGCCCTGTTTTGCCAACGTATTTTGCCAACGCTGCGGCCTATTTTGCCAACGTTGCGACCTGTTTTGCCAACGTATTTTGCCAACGCTGCGGCCTATTTCGCCAACGATGCGCCCTGTTTTGCCAACGTATTTTGCCAAAGCTGCGCCCTATTTTGCCAACGGTGCGCCCTGTTTTGCCAACGTATTTTGCCAACGCTGCGCCCTGTTTTGCCAACGGTGCGCCCTGTTTTGCCAACAGTGCGCCCTGTTTTGCCAACGTATTTTGCCAACGCTGCGCCCTATTTTGCCAACGGTGCGCCCTGTTTTGCCAACGTATTTTGCCAACGCCGCGGCTTATTTCGCCAACGGTGCGCCCTGTTTTGCCAACGTATTTTGCCAACGTCGCGGCCTATTTTGTCAACAGTGCGCCCTGTTTTGCCAACGTATTTTGCCAACGGTGCGCCCTGTTTTGCCAACGTATTTTGCCAACGCTGCGGCCTATTTTGCCAACGCTGCGCACTGTTTTGCCAACGTATTTTGCCAACGCTGCCCGATTTTGCCAACGGTGCGCCCTGTTTTGCCAACGTATTTTGCCAACGCTGCGCCCTATTTTGCCAACGGTGCGATCTGTTTTGCCAACGTATTTTGCCAACGCTGCGCCCTATTTTGTCAATGGTGCGCCCTGTTTTGCCAACGTATTTCGCCCTGTTTTGCCAACGGTGTGCCAGACGCTGCGCCCTATTTTGCCAACGCTGTTCCCGATTTTGCCAACGGTGCGCCCTGTTTTGCCAACGTATTTTGCCAACGCTGGGGCCTATTTTGCTAACGGTGCGCCCTCTTTTGCCAACGTATTTTGCCAATGCTGCGCCCTATTTTGCCAACGGTGCGCCCTGTTTTGCCAACGCTGCGCCCTATTTTGCCAACGCTGCGCCCTATTTTGCCAACGGTGCTCCCTATTTTGCCAACGGTGCGCCCTGTTTTGCCAACAGTGCGCCCTGTTTTGCCAACGTATTTTGCCAACGCTGCGCCCTATTTTGCCAACGGTGCGCCCTTTTTTGCCAACGTATTTTGCCAACGCCGCGGCCCATTTTGCCAACGGTTGGCCCTGTTTTGCCAATGTATTTAGCCAACGTCGCGGCCTATTTTGCCAACGGTGCGCCCTGTTTTGCCAACGTATTTTGCCAACGGTGCGCCCTGTTTTGCCAACGTATTTTGCCCTGTTTTGCCAACGGTGTGCCAGACGCTGCGCCCTATTTTGCCAACGCTGTTCCCGATTTTTGCCAACGGTGTGCAATGTTTTGCCAACGTATTTTGCCAACGCTGCGGCCTATTTTGCAAACATTGCGCCCTGTTTTGCAAACGTATTTTGCCAAAGCTGCGCCCTATTTTTCCAACGGTGCGCCCTGTTTTGCCAACGTATTTTGCCAACGCTGCGCCCTGTTTTACCAACGGTGCGCCATGTTTTGCCAACGTATTTTGCAAACGCTGCGCCCTATTTTGCCAACGGTGCACCCTGTTTTGCCAACGTATTTTGCCAACGCCGCGGCTTATTTTGCCAACGGTGCGCCCTGTTTTGCTAACGTATTTTGCCAACGTCGCGGCCTATTTTGCCAACGGTGCGCCCTGTTTTGCCAACGAATTTTGCCAACGGTGCGCCCTGTTTTGCCAACGTATTTTGCCAACGCTGCGGCCTATTTTGCTAACGTTGCGCCCTGTTTTGCCAACGTATTTTGCCAACGCTGCGGCCTATTTCGCCAACGGTGCGCCCTGTTTTGCCAACGTATTTTGCCAAAGCTGCGCCCTGTTTTGCCAACGGTGCGCCCTGTTTTGCCAACGTATTTTGCCAACGCTGCGCCCTGTTTTGCCAACGGTGCGCCCTGTTTTGCCAACAGTGCGCCCTGTTTTGCCAACGTATTTTGCCAACGCTGCGCCCTATTTTGCCAACGGTGCGCCCTGTTTTGCCAACGTATTTTGCGAACGCCGCGGCTTATTTCGCCAACGGTGCGCCCTGTTTTGCCAACGTATTTTGCCAACGTCGCGGCCTATTTTGTCAACGGTGCGCCCTGTTTTGCCAACGTATTTTGCCAACGGTGCGCCCTGTTTTGCCAACGTATTTTGCCAACGCTGCGCCCTATTTTGCCAACGGTGCGCCCTGTTTTGCCAACGCTGCGCCCTATTTTGCCAACGGTGCGCCCTGTTTTGCCAACGTATTTTGCCAACGCTGCGCCCTATTTTGTCAATGGTGCGCCCTGTTTTGCCAACGTATTTTGCCCTGTTTTGCCAACGGTGTGCCAGATGCTGCGCCCTATTTTGCCAACGCTGTTCCCGATTTTGCCAACGGTGCGCCCTGTTTTGCCAACGTATTTTGCCAACGCTGCGGCCTATTTTGCAAACGGTGCGCCCAATTTTGCCAACGTATTTTGCCAACGCTGCGCCCTATTTTGCCAACGGTGCGTCCTGTTTTGCCAACATATTTTGCCAACGCTGCGCCCTCTTTTGCCAACGCTGCGCCCTATTTTGCCAACGGTGCGCCCTGTTTTGCCAACGTATTTTGCCAACGCTGCGCCCTATTTTGTCAATGGTGCGCCCTGTTTTGCCAACGTATTTTGCCCTGTTTTGCCAACGGTGTGCCAGACGCTGCGCCCTATTTTGCCAACGCTGTTCCCGATTTTGCCAACGGTGCGCCCTGTTTTGCCAACGTATTTTGCCAACGCTGCGGCCTATTTTGCAAACGGTGCGCCCTCTTTTGCCAACGTATTTTGCCAACGCTGCGCCCTATTTTGCCAACGGTGCGCCCTGTTTTGCCAACGCTGCGCCCTATTTTGCCAACGCTGCGCCCTATTTTGCCAACGGTGCTCCCTATTTTGCCAACGGTGCGCCCTGTTTTGCCAACAGTGCGCCCTGTTTTGCCAACGTATTTTGCCAACGCTGCGCCCTATTTTGCCAACGGTGCGCCCTTTTTTGCCAACGTATTTTGCCAACGCCGCGGCCCATTTTGCCAACGGTTGGCCCTGTTTTGCCAATGTATTTAGCCAACGTCGCGGCCTATTTTGCCAACGGTGCGCCCTGTTTTGCCAACGTATTTTGCCAACGGTGCGCCCTGTTTTGCCAACGTATTTTGCCCTGTTTTGCCAACGGTGTGCCAGACGCTGCGCCCTATTTTGCCAACGCTGTTCCCGATTTTGCCAACGGTGTGCAATGTTTTGCCAACGTATTTTGCCAACGCTGCGGCCTATTTTGCAAACATTGCGCCCTGTTTTGCAAACGTATTTTGCCAAAGCTGCGCCCTATTTTTCCAACGGTGCGCCCTGTTTTGCCAACGTATTTTGCCAACGCTGCGCCCTGTTTTGCCAACGGTGCGCCATGTTTTGCCAACGTATTTTGCAAACGCTGCGCCCTATTTTGCCAACGGTGCACCCTGTTTTGCCAACGTATTTTGCCAACGCCGCGGCTTATTTTGCCAACGGTGCGCCCTGTTTTGCTAACGTATTTTGCCAACGTCGCGGCCTATTTTGCCAACGGTGCGCCCTGTTTTGCCAACGAATTTTGCCAACGGTGCGCCCTGTTTTGCCAACGTATTTTGCCAACGCTGCGGCCTATTTTGCTAACGTTGCGCCCTGTTTTGCCAACGTATTTTGCCAACGCTGCGGCCTATTTCGCCAACGGTGCGCCCTGTTTTGCCAACGTATTTTGCCAAAGCTGCGCCCTGTTTTGCCAACGGTGCGCCCTGTTTTGCCAACGTATTTTGCCAACGCTGCGCCCTGTTTTGCCAACGGTGCGCCCTGTTTTGCCAACAGTGCGCCCTGTTTTGCCAACGTATTTTGCCAACGCTGCGCCCTATTTTGCCAACGGTGCGCCCTGTTTTGCCAACGTATTTTGCGAACGCCGCGGCTTATTTCGCCAACGGTGCGCCCTGTTTTGCCAACGTATTTTGCCAACGTCGCGGCCTATTTTGTCAACGGTGCGCCCTGTTTTGCCAACGTATTTTGCCAACGGTGCGCCCTGTTTTGCCAACGTATTTTGCCAACGCTGCGCCCTATTTTGCCAACGGTGCGCCCTGTTTTGCCAACGCTGCGCCCTATTTTGCCAACGGTGCGCCCTGTTTTGCCAACGTATTTTGCCAACGCTGCGCCCTATTTTGTCAATGGTGCGCCCTGTTTTGCCAACGTATTTTGCCCTGTTTTGCCAACGGTGTGCCAGATGCTGCGCCCTATTTTGCCAACGCTGTTCCCGATTTTGCCAACGGTGCGCCCTGTTTTGCCAACGTATTTTGCCAACGCTGCGGCCTATTTTGCAAACGGTGCGCCCAATTTTGCCAACGTATTTTGCCAACGCTGCGCCCTATTTTGCCAACGGTGCGTCCTGTTTTGCCAACATATTTTGCCAACGCTGCGCCCTCTTTTGCCAACGCTGCGCCCTATTTTGCCAACGGTGCGCCCTATTTTGCCAACGGTGCGCCCTGTTTTGCCAACGTATTTTGCCAACGCTGCGCCCTATTTTGCCAACGCTGCGCCCTTTTTTGCCAACGTATTTTGCCAACGCCGCGGCCCATTTTGCCAACGGTTGGCCCTATTTTGCCAATGTATTTTGCCAACGTCGCGGCCTATTTTGCCAACGGTGCGCCCTGTTTTGCCAACGTATTTTGCCAACGGTGCGCCCTGTTTTGCCAACGTATTTTGCCCTGTTTTGCCAACGGTGTGCCAGACGCTGCGCCCTATTTTGCCAACGCTGTTCCCGATTTTGCCAACGGTGCGCAATGTTTTGCAAACGTATTTTGCCAACGCTGCGGCCTATTTTGCAAACATTGCGCCCTGTTTTGGAAACGTATTTTGCCAAAGCTGCGCCCTATTTTTCCAACGGTGCGCCCTGTTTTGCCAACGTATTTTGCCAACGCTGCGCCCTGTTTTGCCAACGGTGCGCCCTGTTTTGCCAACGGTGCGCCATGTTTTGCCAACGTATTTTGCAAACACTGCGCCCTATTTTGCCAACGGTGCGCCCTGTTTTGCCAACGTATTTTGCAACGCCGCGACTTATTTTGCCAACGGTGCGCCCTGTTTTGCCAACGTATTTTGCCAACGTCGCGGCCTATTTTGCCAACGGTGCGCCCTGTTTTGCCAACGTATTTTGCCAACGCTGCGGCCTATTTTGCCAACGTTGCGCCCTGTTTTGCCAACGTATTTTGCCAACGCTGCGGCCTATTTTGCCAACGGTGCGCCCTGTTTTGCCAACGTATTTTGCCAAAGCTGCGCCCTATTTTGCCAACGGTGCGCCCTGTTTTGCCAACGTATTTTGCCAACGCTGCGCCCTGTTTTGCAAACGGTACGCCCTGTTTTGCCAACGGTGCGCCCTGTTTTGCCAACGTATTTTGCCAACGCTGCGCCCTATTTTGCCAACGGTGCGCCCTGTTTTGCCAACGTATTTTGCCAACGGTGCGCCCTGTTTTGCCAACGTATTTTGCGAACGGTGCGCCCTGTTTTGCCAACGTATTTTGCCAACGCCGCGGCTTATTTTGCCAACGGTGCGCCCTGTTTTCCCAACGTATTTTGCCAACGTCGCGGCCTATTTTGCCAACGGTGCGCCCTGTTTTGCCAACGTATTTTGCCAACGGTGCGCCCTGTTTTGCCAACGTATTTTGCCAACGCTACGCTGCGCCCTGTTTTGCCAACGGTGTGCCTGACGCTGCGCCCTATTTAGCGAACGGTGCGCCCTGTTTTGCAAACGTTGTGCCAGACGCTGCGCCCTATTTTGCCAACGGTGCGCCCTGTTTTGCCAACGGTGTGCCAGACGTTGGGCCCTATTTTAACCAACGGTGCGCCCTGTTTTGCCAACAATGTGCTAGACGCTGCGCCCTATTTTGCCAACGCTGCGTCCTATTTTGCCAACGCTGCGCCCTATTTTGCCAACGCTGCGCCCTGTTTTGCCAACGGTGTGCCAGATGCTGCGCCCTATTTTGCCAACGTTGCGCCTGTTTTGCCAAAGGTGTGCCAGACGCTGCGCCCTATTTTGCCAACGGTGTGCCAGACGCTGCGCCCTATTTTGCCAACGGTGTGCCAGACGCTGCGCCCTATTTTGCCAATGTTGTGCCTTGTTTTGCCAACGGTGTGCCTGACGCTGCGCCCTAGTTTGCCAACGGTGCGCCCTGTTTTGCCAACGGTGTGCCAGACGCTGCGCCCTCTTTTGCCAACGGTGTGCCAGACGCTGCGCACTATTTTGCCAACGGTGCGCCCTGTTTTGCCAATGGTGTGCCAGACGCTGCGCCCCATTTTGCCAACGGTGCACCCTATTTTGCCAAAGGTGCGCCCTATTTTGTCAACGCTGTGGCAGACGCTGCACCCTGTTTTGCCAAGGGTGTGCCCTGTTTTGCCAACGGCGCGCCCTGTTTTGCCAACGGTACGCCCTGTTTTGCCAACGGTGTGCCAGACGTTGGGCCCTATTTTAACCAACGGTGCGCCCTGTTTTGCCAACAATGTGCCAGACGCTGCGCCCTATTTTGCCAACGCTGCGTCCTATTTGCCAACGCTGCGCCCTATTTTGCCAACGCTGCGCCCTGTTTTGCCAACGGTGTGCCAGATGCTGCGCCCTATTTTGCCAACGTTGCGCCTGTTTTGCCAAAGGTGTGCCAGACGCTGCGCCCTATTTTGCCAACGGTGTGCCAGACGCTGCGCCCTATTTTGCCAACGGTGCGCCCTATTTTGCCAACGGTGTGCCAGACGCTGCGCCCTATTTTGCCAATGCTGTGCCCTGTTTTGCCAACGGTGTGCCTGACGCTGCGCCCTAGTTTGCCAACGGTGCGCCCTGTTTCGCCAACGGTGTGCCAGACGCTGCGCCCTCTTTTGCCAACGGTGTGCCAGACGCTGCGCACTATTTTGCCAATGGTGCGCCCTGTTTTGCCAATGGTGTGCCAGACGCTGCGCCCCATTTTGCCAACGGTGCACCCTATTTTGCCAAAGGTGCGCCCTATTTTGTCAACGCTGTGGCAGACGCTGCGCCCTGTTTTGCCAAGGGTGTGCCCTGTTTTGCCAACGGCGCGCCCTGTTTTGCCAACGGTGCGCCCTGTTTTGCCAACGCTGTGCCAGACGCTGCGCCCTATTTTGCCAACGCGGCACCTTATTTTTCCAACGGTGCGCCATGTTTTGCCAACGGTGTGCCAGACGCTGCGCCCTATTTTGCCAACGCTGCGCCCTGTTTTGCCAACGGTGTGCCAGACGTTGCGCCCTATTTTGCCAACGGTGTGCCAGACGCTGCGCCCTATTTTGCCAACGGTGTGCCAGACGCTGCGCCCTATTTTGCCAACGCTGCGCCCTGTTTTGCAAACGGTGTACCTGACGCTGCGCCCTATTTAGCCAAGGGTGCGCCCTGTTTTGCCAACGTTGTGCCACACGCTGCGCCCTATTTTGCCAACGGTGCGCACTGTTTTGCCAACGGTGTGCGAGACGTTGCGCCCTATTTTAACCAACGGTGCGCCCTGTTTTGCCAACAACGTGCCAGACGCTGCGCCCTATTTTGCCAACGTTGCGCCCTATTTTGCCAACGCTGCGCCCTATTTTGCCAACGCTGCGCCCTATTTTGCCAACGGTGTGCCAGACGCTGCGCCCAATTTTGCCAACGTTGCGCCCTGTTTTGCCAAAGGTGTGCCAGACGCTGTGCCCTATTTTACCAACAATGTGCCAGACGCTGCGCCCAATTTTGCCAACGGTGCGCCTTATTTTGCCAACGGTGTGCCAGACGCTGCGCCCTATTTTGCCAACGGTGCGCCCTGTTTTGCCAACGGTGTGCCAGACGCTGCGCCCTATTTTACCAACGGTGTGCCCTATTTTGCCAACGGTGCGCCCTGTTTTCCCAACGGTGTGCCAGACGCTGTGCCCTATTTTGCCAACGCTGCGCCCTATTTTGCCAACGCTGCGCCCTGTTTTGCCAACAGTGTGCCAGACGCTGCGCCCTATTTTGCCAACCCTGCGACCCGTTTTGCCAACGGTGTGCCAGACGCTGCGCCCTATTTTGCCAACGGTGTGCCCTATTTTGCCAACGGTGCGCCCTGTTTTGCGAACGCTGTGCCAGACGCTCCTCCCGATTTTGCAAACGCTGCGCCCTATGTTGCCGACGCTGTGCCAGACGCTGCGCCCTATTTTGCCAACGCGGCGCCTTATTTTTCCAACGGTGCGCCCTGTTTTGCCAACGGTGTGCCAGACGTTGCGCCCTGTATTGCCAACGGTGCGCCTTATTTTGCCAACGGCGCGCCCTGTTTTGCCAACGTTGTGCCAGACCGTGCGCCCTATTTTGCTAACAGTGCGCCCCGTTTTGCCAACGCTGTGCCCTATTTTGCCAACGATGCGCCCAGTTTTGCCAACTATGCGCCCTGTTTTACCAACGCTGGGCCTATTTTGCCAACGGTGCGCCCTGTCTTTCCAACGGTGTGCCAGACGCTGCGCCTTATTTTGCCAACGGTGCGACCTATTGTGCCAACGGTGCGCCCTGTTTTGCCAACGGTGCGCCCTGTTTTTCCAACGCTGTGCCAGACGCTGCGCCCTATTTTGCCAACGCTGCGCCCTATTTTGCCAACGCTGCGCCCTGTTTTGCCAACGGTGTGCCAGACGCTGTGCCCTATTTTGCCAACGCTGCGACCCGTTTTGCCAACGGTGTGCCAGACGCTGCGCCCCATTTTGCCAACGGTGTGCCCTATTTTGCCAACGGTGCGCCCTGTTTTGCCAACGCTGTGCCAGACGCTCCTCCCGATTTTGCCAACGCTGCACCCTATGTTGCCAACGCTGTGCCAGACGCTGCGCCCTATTTTGCCAACGGTGCGCCCTGTTTTGCCAACGGTGTGCCAGACGCTGCGCCCTATTTTACCAACGGTGTGCCCTATTTTGCCAACGGTGCGCCCTGTTTTCCCAACGGTGTGCCAGACGCTGTGCCCTATTTTGCCAACGCTGCGCCCTATTTTGCCAACGCTGCGCCCTGTTTTGCCAACAGTGTGCCAGACGCTGCGCCCTATTTTGCCAACCCTGCGACCCGTTTTGCCAACGGTGTGCCAGACGCTGCGCCCTATTTTGCCAACGGTGTGCCCTATTTTGCCAACGGTGCGCCCTGTTTTGCGAACGCTGTGCCAGACGCTCCTCCCGATTTTGCAAACGCTGCGCCCTATGTTGCCGACGCTGTGCCAGACGCTGCGCCCTATTTTGCCAACGCGGCGCCTTATTTTTCCAACGGTGCGCCCTGTTTTGCCAACGGTGTGCCAGACGTTGCGCCCTGTATTGCCAACGGTGCGCCTTATTTTGCCAACGGCGCGCCCTGTTTTGCCAACGTTGTGCCAGACCGTGCGCCCTATTTTGCTAACAGTGCGCCCCGTTTTGCCAACGCTGTGCCCTGTTTTGCCAACGATGCGCCCAGTTTTGCCAACTATGCGCCCTGTTTTACCAACGCTGGGCCTATTTTGCCAACGGTGCGCCCTGTCTTTCCAACGGTGTGCCAGACGCTGCGCCTTATTTTGCCAACGGTGCGACCTATTGTGCCAACGGTGCGCCCTGTTTTGCCAACGGTGCGCCCTGTTTTTCCAACGCTGTGCCAGACGCTGCGCCCTATTTTGCCAACGCTGCGCCCTATTTTGCCAACGCTGCGCCCTGTTTTGCCAACGGTGTGCCAGACGCTGTGCCCTATTTTGCCAACGCTGCGACCCGTTTTGCCAACGGTGTGCCAGACGCTGCGCCCCATTTTGCCAACGGTGTGCCCTATTTTGCCAACGGTGCGCCCTGTTTTGCCAACGCTGTGCCAGACGCTCCTCCCGATTTTGCCAACGCTGCACCCTATGTTGCCAACGTTGTGCCAGACGCTGCGCCCTATTTTGCCAACGCGGCGCCTTATTTTTCCAACGGTGCGCCCTGTTTTGCCAACGGTGTGCCAGACGTTGCGCCCTGTATTGCCAACGGTGCGCCCTATTTTGCCAACGGTGCGCCCTGTTTTGCCAACGTTGTGCCAGACCGTGCGCCCTATTTTGCTAACGGTGCGCCCCATTTTGCCAACGGTGTGCCCTATTTTGCCAACGATGCGCCCAGTTTTGCCAACTATGCGCCCTGTTTTACCAACGCTGGGCCTATTTTGCCAACGGTGCGCCCTGTCTTTCCAACGGTGTGCCAGACGCTGCGCCCTATTTTGCCAACGGTGCGACCTATTGTGCCAACGGTGCGCCCTGTTTTGCCAACGCTGTGCCAGACGCTGCGCCCTATTTTGCCAACACTGCGCCCTGTTTTGCCAACGGTGTGCCAGACGCTGCGCCTTATTTTGCCAACGCTGCGCCCTGTTTTGCCAACGGTGTGCCAGACGCTGCGCAATGTTTTGCCAACGGTGTGCCAGACGCTGCGCCCTGTTTTGCCAACGTGTGCCAGACGCTGCGCCCTGTTTTGCCAACGGTGTGACAGACGCTGCGCCCTATTTTGCCAACGCTGCGCCCTATTTTGCTAACGGTGTGCCCTGTTTTGCCAACGGTGTGCCAGACGCTGCGCCCTATTTTAACCAACGGTGCGCCCTGTTTTGCCAACAATGTGCCAGACGCTGCGCCCTATTTTGCCAACGCTGCGCCCTATTTTGCCAACGTTGCGCCCAGTTATGCCAACGGTGTGCCCTGTTTTGCCAACGGCGCGCACTGTTTTGCCAACGGTGCGCCCTGTTTTGCCAACACTGCGCCCTATTTTGCCAACGGTGCACCCTGTTTTGCCAACGGTGTGCCAGACGCTGCGCCCTATTTTGCCAACGCTGCGCCCAATTTTGCCAACGCTGCGCCCTGTTTTGCCAACGGTGTGCCAAACGCTGTGCCCTATTTTGCCAACGGTGCGCCCTATTTTGCCAACGGTGCGCCCTGTTTTGCCAACGTATTTTGCCAACGCTGCGCCCTATTTTGCTAACGGTGTGCCAGACGCTGCGCCCTATTTTGCCAACGCTGCGCCCTGTTTTGCCAACGGTGTGCCAGACGCTGTGCCCTATTTTGCCAACGGTGCGCCCTATTTTGCCAACGCTGTGCCAGACGCTGCGCCCTATTTTGCCAACGCTGTGCCCTGTTTTGCCAACGTTGTGCCAGACGCTGCGCCCTATTTTGCCAACGGTGCGCCCTGTTTTGCCAACGGTGTGCCCTATTTTGCCAACGGTGCGCCCTATTTTGCCAACGGTGCTCCCTATTTTGCCAACAGTGCGCCCTGTTTTGCCAACGTATTTTGCCAACGCTGCGCCCTATTTTGCCAACGGTGCGCCCTTTTTTGCCAACGCCGCGGCCCATTTTGCCAACGGTTGGCCCTGTTTTGCCAATGTATTTTGCCAACGTCGCGGCCTATTTTGCCAACGGTGCGCCCTGTTTTGCCAACGCTGTGCCAGACGCTCCTCCCGATTTTGCCAACGCTGCACCCTATGTTGCCAACGCTGTGCCAGACGCTGCGCCCTATTTTGCCAACGCGGCGCCTTATTTTTCCAACGGTGCGCCCTGTTTTGCCAACGGTGTGCCAGACGTTGCGCCCTGTATTGCCAACGGTGCGCCCTATTTTGCCAACGGTGCGCCCTGTTTTGCCAACGTTGTGCCAGACCGTGCGCCCTATTTTGCTAACGGTGCGCCCCATTTTGCCAACGGTGTGCCCTATTTTGCCAACGATGCGCCCAGTTTTGCCAACTATGCGCCCTGTTTTACCAACGCTGGGCCTATTTTGCCAACGGTGCGCCCTGTTTTGCCAACGTATTTCCTATTTTGCCAACGCTGGGCCTATTTTACCAACGGTGCGACCTATTGTGCCAACGGTGCGCCCTGTTTTGCCAACGCTGTGCCAGACGCTGCGCCCTATTTTGCCAACACTGCGCCCTGTTTTGCCAACGGTGTGCCAGACGCTGCGCCTTATTTTGCCAACGCTGCGCCCTGTTTTGCCAACGGTGTGCCAGACGCTGCGCAATGTTTTGCCAACGGTGTGCCAGACGCTGCGCCCTGTTTTGCCAACGTGTGCCAGACGCTGCGCCCTGTTTTGCCAACGGTGTGACAGACGCTGCGCCCTATTTTGCCAACGCTGCGCCCTATTTTGCTAACGGTGTGCCCTGTTTTGCCAACGGTGTGCCAGACGCTGCGCCCTATTTTAACCAATGGTGCGCCCTGTTTTGCCAACAATGTGCCAGACGCTGCGCCCTATTTTGCCAACGCTGCGCCCTATTTTGCCAACGTTGCGCCCAGTTATGCCAACGGTGTGCCCTGTTTTGCCAACGGCGCGCACTGTTTTGCCAACGGTGCACCCTGTTTTGCCAACACTGCGCCCTATTTTGCCAACGGTGTGCCAGACGCTGCGCCCTATTTTGCCAACGCTGCGCCCAATTTTGCCAACGCTGCGCCCTGTTTTGCCAACGGTGTGCCAAACGCTGTGCCCTATTTTGCCAACGGTGCGCCCTATTTTGCCAACGGTGCGCCATGTTTTGCCAACGTATTTTGCCAACGCTGCGCCCTATTTTGCTAACGGTGTGCCAGACGCTGCGCCCTATTTTGCCAACGTTGCGCCCTGTTTTGCCAACGGTGTGCCAGACGCTGTGCCCTATTTTGCCAACGGTGCGCCCTATTTTGCCAACGGTGCGCCCTATTTTGCCAACGCTGTGCCAGACGCTGCGCCCTATTTTGCCAACGCTGTGCCCTGTTTTGCCAACGTTGTGCCAGACGCTGCGCCCTATTTTGCCAACGGTGCGCCCTGTTTTGCCAACGGTGTGCCCTATTTTGCCAACGGTGCGCCCTGTTTTGCCAACGCTGTGCCAGACGCTCCTCCCTTTTTTTCCAACGTTGTGCCCTGTTTTGCCAACGGTGTGCCAGACGCTGCGCCCTATTTTACCAACGGTGTGCCCTATTTTGCCAACGGTGCGCCCTATTTTCCCAACGGTGTGCCAGACGCTGCGCCCTATTTTGCCAACGCTGCGCCCTATTTTGCCAACGGTGTGCCCTATTTTGCCAACGGTGCGCCCTGTTTTCCCAACGGTGTGCCAGACGCTGCGCCCTATTTTGCCAACGGTGCGCCCTGTTTTCCCAACGGTGTGCCAGACGCTGCGCCCTATTTTGCCAACGCTGCGCCCTATTTTGCCAACGCTGCGCCCTGTTTTGCCAACGGTGTGCCAGACGCTGCGCCCTATTTTGCCAACGCTGCGACCCGTTTTGCCAACGGTGTGCCAGACGCTGCGCCCTATTTTGCCAACGGTGTGCCCTATTTTGCCAACGGTGCACCCTGTTTTGCCAACGCTGTGCCAGACGCTCCTCCCGATTTTGCCAACGCTGCGCCCTATGTTGCCAACGCTGTGCCAGACGCTGCGCCCTATTTTGCCAATGCGGCGCCTTATTTTTCCAACGGTGCACCCTGTTTTGCCAACGGTGTGCCAGACGTTGTGCCCTGTATTGCCAACGGTGCACCCTATTTTGCCAACGGTGCGCCCTGTTTTGCCAACGTTGTGCCAGACCGTGCGCCCTGTTTTGCTAACGGTGCGTCCCGTTTTGCCAACGGTGCGACCTGTTTTGCCAACGTATTTTGCCAACGCTACGCTGCGCCCTGTTTTGCCAACGGTGTGCCTGACGCTGCGCCCTATTTAGCGAACGGTGCGCCCTGTTTTCCAAACGTTGTGCCAGACGCTGCGCCCTATTTTGCCAACGGTGCGCCCTGTTTTGCCAACGGTGTGCCAGACGTTGGGCCCTATTTTAACCAACGGTGCGCCCTGTTTTGCCAACAATGTGCCAGACGCTGCGCCCTATTTTGCCAACGCTGCGTCCTATTTTGCCAACGCTGCGCCCTATTTTGCCAACGCTGCGCCCTGTTTTGCCAACGGTGTGCCAGATGCTGCGCCCTATTTTGCCAACGTTGCGCCTGTTTTGCCAAAGGTGTGCCAGACGCTGCGCCCTATTTTGCCAACGGTGTGCCAGACGCTGCGCCCTATTTTGCCAACGGTGCGCCCTGTTTTGCCAACGGTGTGCCAGACGCTGCGCCCTATTTTGCCAATGTTGTGCCCTGTTTTGCCAACGGTGTGCCTGACGCTGCGCCCTAGTTTGCCAACGGTGCGCACTGTTTTGCCAACGGTGTGCCAGACGCTGCGCCCTCTTTTGCCAACGGTGTGCCAGACGCTGCGCACTATTTTGCCAACGGTGCGCCCTGTTTTGCCAATGGTGTGCCAGACGCTGCGCCCCATTTTGCCAACGGTGCACCCTATTTTGCCAAAGGTGCGCCCTATTTTGTCAACGCTGTGGCAGACGCTGCGCCCTGTTTTGCCAAGGGTGTGCCCTGTTTTGCCAACGGCGCGCCCTGTTTTGCCAACGGTGCGCCCTGTTTTGCCAACGCTGTGCCAGACGCTGCGCCCTATTTTGCCAACGCGGCACCTTATTTTTCCAACGGTGCGCCATGTTTTGCCAACGGTGTGCCAGACGCTGCGCCCTATTTTGCCAACGCTTCGCCCTGTTTTGCCAACGGTGTGCCAGACGCTGCGCCCTATTTTGCCAACGCTGTGCCCTGTTTTGCAAACGGTGTGCCAGACGCTGCGCCCTATTTTGCCAACGGTGTGCCAGACGCTGCGCCCTGTTTTGCCAACGGTGTGCCAGACGCTGCGCCCTATTTTGCCAACGCTGCGCCCTATTTTGCAAACGGTGTACCTGACGCTGCGCCCTATTTAGCCAAGGGTGCGCCCTGTTTTGCCAACGTTGTGCCACCCGCTGCGCCCTATTTTGCCAACGGTGCGCACTGTTTTGCCAACGGTGTGCGAGACGCTGCGCCCTATTTTAACCAACGGTGCGCCCTGTTTTGCCAACAACGTGCCAGACGCTGCGCCCTATTTTGCCAACGTTGCGCCCTATTTTGCCAACGCTGCGCCCTATTTTGCCAACGCTGCGCCCTATTTTGCCAACGGTGTGCCAGACGCTGCGCCCAATTTTGCCAACGTTGCGCCCTGTTTTGCCAAAGGTGTGCCAGACGCTGTGCCCTATTTTACCAACAATGTGCCAGACGCTGCGCCCAATTTTGCCAACGGTGCGCCCTATTTTGCCAACGGTGTGCCAGACGCTGCGCCCTATTTTGCCAACGGTGCGCCCTGTTTTGCCAACGGTGTGCCAGACGCTGCGCCCTATTTTACCAACGGTGTGCCCTATTTTGCCAACGGTGCGCCCTGTTTTCCCAACGGTGTGCCAGACGCTGTGCCCTATTTTGCCAACGCTGCGCCCTATTTTGCCAACGCTGCGCCCTATTTTGCCAACAGTGTGCCAGACGCTGCGCCCTATTTTGCCAACCCTGCGACCCGTTTTGCCAACGGTGTGCCAGACGCTGCGCCCTATTTTGCCAACGGTGTGCCCTATTTTGCCAACGGTGCGCCCTGTTTTGCCAACGCTGTGCCAGACGCTCCTCCCGATTTTGCAAACGCTGTGCCCTATGTTGCCGACGCTGTGCCAGACGCTGCGCCCTATTTTGCCAACGCGGCGCCTTATTTTTCCAACGGTGCGCCCTGTTTTGCCAACGGTGTGCCAGACGTTGCGCCCTGTATTGCCAACGGTGCGCCTTATTTTGCCAACGGCGCGCCCTGTTTTGCCAACGTTGTGCCAGACCGTGCGCCCTATTTTGCTAATAGTGCGCCCCGTTTTGCCAACGGTGTGCCCTGTTTTGCCAACGATGCGCCCAGTTTTGCCAACTATGCGCCCTGTTTTACCAACGCTGGGCCTATTTTGCCAACGGTGCGCCCTGTCTTTCCAACGGTGTGCCAGACGCTGCGCCTTATTTTGCCAACGGTGCGACCTATTGTGCCAACGGTGCGCCCTGTTTTGCCAACGGTGCGCCCTGTTTTTCCAACGCTGTGCCAGACGCTGCGCCCTATTTTGCCAACGCTGCGCCCTATTTTGCCAACGCTGCGCCCTGTTTTGCCAACGGTGTGCCAGACGCTGTGCCCTATTTTGCCAACGCTGCGACCCATTTTGCCAACGGTGTGCCAGACGCTGCGCCCCATTTTGCCAACGGTGTGCCCTATTTTGCCAACGGTGCGCCCTGTTTTGCCAACGCTGTGCCAGACGCTCCTCCCGATTTTGCCAACGCTGCACCCTATGTTGCCAACGCTGTGCCAGACGCTGCGCCCTATTTTGCCAACGCGGCGCCTTATTTTTCCAACGGTGCGCCCTATTTTGCCAACGGTGTGCCAGACGTTGCGCGCTGTATTGCCAACGGTGCGCCCTATTTTGCCAACGGTGCGCCCTGTTTTGCCAACGTTGTGCCAGACCGTGCGCCCTATTTTGCTAACGGTGCGCCCCATTTTGCCAACGGTGTGCCCTATTTTGCCAACGATGCGCCCAGTTTTGCCAACTATGCGCCCTGTTTTACCAACGCTGGGCCTATTTTGCCAACGGTGCGCCCTGTCTTTCCAACGGTGTGCCAGACGCTGCGCCCTATTTTGCCAACGGTGCGACCTATTGTGCCAACGGTGCGCCCTGTTTTGCCAACGCTGTGCCAGACGCTGCGCCCTATTTTGCCAACACTGCGCCCTGTTTTGCCAACGGTGTGCCAGACGCTGCGCCTTATTTTGCCAACGCTGCGCCCTGTTTTGCCAACGGTGTGCCAGACGCTGCGCAATGTTTTGCCAACGGTGTGCCAGACGCTGCGCCCTGTTTTGCCAACGTGTGCCAGACGCTGCGCCCTGTTTTGCCAACGGTGTGACAGACGCTGCGCCCCATTTTGCCAACGCTGCGCCCTATTTTGCTAACGGTGTGCCCTGTTTTGCCAACGGTGTGCCAGACGCTGCGCCCTATTTTAACCAACGGTGCGCCCTGTTTTGCCAACAATGTGCCAGACGCTGCGCCCTATTTTGCCAACGCTGCGCCCTATTTTGCCAACGTTGCGCCCAGTTATGCCAACGGTGTGCCCTGTTTTGCCAACGGCGCGCACTGTTTTGCCAACGGTGCGCCCTGTTTTGCCAACACTGCGCCCTATTTTGCCAACGGTGCACCCTGTTTTGCCAACGGTGTGCCAGACGCTGCGCCCTATTTTGCCAACGCTGCGCCCAATTTTGCCAACGCTGCGCCCTGTTTTGCCAACGGTGTGCCAAACGCTGTGCCCTATTTTGCCAACGGTGCGCCCTATTTTGCCAACGGTGCGCCATGTTTTGCCAACGTATTTTGCCAACGCTGCGCCCTATTTTGCTAACGGTGTGCCAGACGCTGCGCCCTATTTTGCCAACGCTGCGCCCTGTTTTGCCAACGGTGTGCCCGACGCTGCGCCCTATTTTGCCAACGGTGCGCCCTATTTTGCCAACGCTGTGCCAGACGCTGCGCCCTATTTTGCCAACGCTGTGCCCTGTTTTGCCAACGTTGTGCCAGACGCTGCGCCCTATTTTGCCAACGGTGCGCCCTGTTTTGCCAACGGTGTGCCCTATTTTGCCAACGGTGCGCCCTGTTTTGCCAACGCTGTGCCAGACGCTCCTCCCTTTTTTTCCAACGCTGTGCCCTGTTTTGCCAACGGTGTGCCAGACGCTGCGCCCTATTTTGCCAACGGTGTGCCCTATTTTGCCAACGGTGCGCCCTATTTTCCCAACGGTGTGCCAGACGCTGCGCCCTATTTTGCCAACGCTGCGCCCTATTTTGCCAACGGTGTGCCCTATTTTGCCAACGGTGCGCCCTGTTTTCCCAACGGTGTGCCAGACGCTGCGCCCTATTTTGCCAACGCTGCGCCCTGTTTTGCCAACGGTGTGCCAGACACTGCGCCCTATTTTGCCAACGGTGTGCCCTATTTTGCCAACGGTGCGCCCTGTTTTCCCAACGGTGTGCCAGACGTTGCGCCCTATTTTGCCAACGCTGCGCCCTATTTTGCCAACGCTGCGACCCGTTTTGCCAACGGTGTGCCAGACGCTGCGCCCTATTTTGCCAACGGTGTGCCCTATTTTGCCAACGGTGCACCCTGTTTTGCCAACGCTGTGCCAGACGCTCCTCCCGATTTTGCCAATGCTGCGCCCTATGTTGCCAACGCTGTGCCAGACGCTGCGCCCTATTTTGCCAATGCGGCGCCTTATTTTTCCAACGGTGCACCCTGTTTTGCCAACGGTGTGCCAGACGTTATGCCCTGTATTGCCAACGGTGCGCCCTATTTTGCCAACGGTGCGCCCTGTTTTGCCAACGTTGTGCTAGACCGTGCGCCCTGTTTTGCTAACGGTGCGTCCCGTTTTGCCAACGGTGCGACCTGTTTTGCCAACGGTGCGCCCTGTTTTGCCAACGATGCGCCCTGTTTTACCAACGTTGGGCCTATTTTGCCAACGGTGCGCCCTGTCTTTCCAACGGTGTGCCAGACGGTGTGCCCTATTTTGCCAACGGTGCGCCCTGTTTTGCGAACGGTGTGCCAGACGCTGCGCCCTATTTTGCCAACGCTGTGCCCTGTTTTGCCAACGTTTTGCCAGACGCTGCGCCCTATTTTGCCAACGGTGCGCCCTGTTTTGCCAACGGTGTGCCCTATTTTGCCAACGGTGCGCCCTGTTTTGCCAACGCTGTGCCAGACGCTCCTCCCTATTTTGCCAATGCTGCGCCCTATTTTGCCAACGCTGCGCCCTGTTTTGCCAACGGTGTGCCAGACGCTGCGCCCAGTTATGCCAACGGTGTGCCCTGTTTTGCCAACGGCATGCACTGTTTTGCCAACGGTGCGCCCTGTTTTGCCAACACTGCGCCCTATTTTGCCAACGGTGCACCCTGTTTTGCCAACGGTGTGCCAGACGCTGCGCCCTATTTTGCCAACGCTGCGCCCAATTTTGCCAACGCTGCGCCCTGTTTTGCCAACGGTGTGCCAGACGCTGCGCCCTATTTTGCCAACGGTGTGCCCTATTTTGCCAACGGTGCGTACTGTTTTGCCAACGCTGTGCCAGACGCTCCTCCCTATTTTGCCAACGCTGCGCCCTATTTTGCCAACGGTGCGTACTGTTTTGCCAACGGTGTGCCAGACGCTGCGCCCTATTTTGCCAACGCTGCGCCCTGTTTTGCCAACGGTGTGCCAGACGCTGCGCCCTATTTTGCCAACGGTGCGCCCTGTTTCGCCAACGGTGCTCCCTATTTTGCCAACAATGTGCCAACGGTGCGCCCTATTTTGCCAACGGTGTGCCAGACGCTGCTCCCTATTTTGCCAACGCTGCGCCCTATTTTACCAATGCTACGCCCTGTTTTGCCAACGGTGTGCCAGACGCTGCGCCCTATTTTGCCAACGCTGCGCCCTGTTTTGCCAACGGTGTGCCAGACGCTGCGCCCTATTTTGCCAACGGTGCGCCCTGTTTCGCCAACGGTGCTCCCTATTTTGCCAACAATGTGCCAACGGTGCGCCCTATTTTGCCAACGGTGTGCCAGATGCTGCTCCCTATTTTGCCAACGCTGCGCCCTATTTTGCCAACGGTGCGCCCTGTTTTGCCAACGGTGTGCCAGACGCTGCGCCCTATTTTGCCAACGGTGCACCCTGTTTTGCCAACGGTCTGCCAGACGCTGCGCCCTATTTTGCTAACGCTGCGCCCTATTTTGCCAACGGTGCGCCCTGTTTTGCCAATGGTGTGCCAGACGGTGCGCCCTATTTTGCCAACGGTGCGCCCTGTTTTGCCAATGCTGTGCCAGACGCTGCGTCCTATTTTGCCAACGCTGTGCCCTGTTTTGCCAACGGTGTGCCAGACGCTGCGCCCTATTTTGCCAACGGTGCGCCTTGTTTTGCCAACGGTGTGCCAGACGCTGCGCCCTATTTTGCCAACGGTGCGCCCTGTTTTGCCAACAGTGTGCCAGACGCTGCGCCCTATTTTGCCAACGGTGCGCCCTGTTTTGCCAACGGTGCGCCCTGTTTTGCCGACGGTGTACAAGACGCTGCGCCCTATTTTGCCAACGCTGTGCCCTGTTTTGCCAACGGTGTGCCAGACGCTGCGCCCTATTTTGCCAACGGTGCGCCCTATTTTGCCAATGGTGCGCCATGTTTTTCCAACGGTGTGCCAGACGCTGCACCCTTTTTTGCCAACGGTGCGCCCTGTTTTGCCGACGTTGTCCCAGACACTGCACCCTATTTTGCCAACACTGCGCCCTATTTTGCCAACGGTGCGCCCTATTGTGCCAACGGTGCGCCCTGTTTTGCCAACGCTGTGCCAGACGCTGCAACCTATTTTGCCAACGGTGCGCCCTATTTTCCCAACGATGCGTCCTGTTTTGCCAACGGTATGCCAGACGCTGCGCCCTGTATTGCCAACGGTGCGCCCTATTTTGCCAACGGTGCGCCCTGGTTTGCCAACGTTATGCCAGACCGTACGCCCTGTTTTGCCAACGGTGCGCCCCGTTTTGCCAACGGTGCGACCTGTTTGGCCAACGGTGCGCCCTGTTTTGCCAACGTTGTGCCAGACGCTGCGCCCTATTTTTACCAACGCTGGGCCTATTTTGCCAACGGTGCGCCCTGTCTTTCCAACGGTGTGCCAGACGCTGCGCCCTATTTTGCCAACGGTGCGCCCTATTGTGCCAACGGTGCACCCTGTTTTGCCAACGGTGCGCCCTGTTTTGCCAACGCTGTACCAGACGCTGCGCCCTATTTCGCCAACGGTGCGCCCTGTTTTGCCAACGGTGTGCCAGACGCTGCGCCCTATTTTGCCAACGCTGCGCCCTGTTTTGCCAACGGTGTGCCAGATGCTGCGCCCTATTTTGCCAACGGTGCGCCCTGTTTTGCCAACGGTGCGCCCTATTTTGCCAACGCTGCGCCCTGTTTTGCCAACGGTGTGCCAGACGTTGCGCCCAATTTTACCAACGCTGTGCCCTATTTTGCCAACGGTGTGCCAGACGCTGTGCCCTATTTTGCCAACGCTGCGCCCTATTTTTCCAACGGTGCGCCCTGTTTTGCCAACGGTGTGCCAGACGCTGCGCCCTATTTTGCTAACGGTGCGCCCTATTTTACCAACACTGCGCCCTATTTTGCCAACGGTGCACCCTGTTTTGCCAACGGTGTGCCAGACGCTGCGCCCTATTTTGCCAACGGTGTGCCCTATTTTGCCAACGGTGCGCCCTGTTTTCCCAACGGTGTGCCAGACGCTGCGCCCTATTTTGCCAACGCTGCGCCCTGTTTTGCCAACGGTGCGCCTTGTTTTGCCAACGCTATGCCAGACGCTGTGCCCTATTTCGCCAACGGTGCGCCCTGTTTTGCCAACGGTGTGCCAGACGCTGCGCCCTATTTTGCCAACGGTGCGCTCTGTTTTGCCAACGGTGTGCCAGACGCTGCGCCCTATTTTGCCAACGCTGCGCCCTATTTTGCCAACGTTGCGCCCTGTTTTGCCAACGGTGCGCCCTGTTTTGCCAACGCTGTGCCAGACGCTACGCCCTATTTTGTCAACGCTGCGCCCTGTTTTGCCAACGGTGTGCCAGACGTTGCGCCCTATTTTACCGACGGTGCGCCCTGTTTTGCCAACGGTGTGCCAGACGCTGTGCCCTATTTTGCCAACACTGCGCCCTATTTTGCCAACGGTGCGCCCTATTTTGCCAACGGTGTGCCAGATGCTGCACCCTATTTTGCCAACGGTGCGCCCTATTGTGCCAACGGTGCGCCCTGTTTTGCTAACGGTGCGCCCTGTTTAGCTTGTTTTACATTATATAAACGGTTAGGGCCATGAGTTAAACATGGATTGTAATAGGGATTAACGTATTATTTATGAAAATGTAGTTTTGGTTGAATTTTTGTTTCGTTTATGGTTGTTCCTTATAATTTTGATTGTGTTTCCATGTTTTCTATGATTATATGCTAGTTTAGATATATTGAGAATACGGGGTTTGATATTCGGGAGAGGTAACCCTGGATTCGGACTAGGGTTAACACAACACGACAATCTAACGACCTGGAAGGGCGTTAGAAAGTGTACAATCGATGACGTTGGGACGAGACTCATGTGACCTAGAGTCATTAAGACGTTGAGGGAGACTTCGGCGTTACCACGAAGTCACATATTCTCCGGTCTTACACTCGGAAGAGGTGGCGAGAGAGTTTACGAACCGAGATTGTCGGATACGCCGAACACCACTAATGTTAACTAAAACGAAATCAAACGCATTTAAGTAAATAAAGTTAATTCCTAGGCAATCTACTCCCCTAAACAATCTCAAATTAGTATTTATAGTATAGTTAACTTAATTAGTATTTTAGTTTAGTATTAGTATTAAATCAAATTCCATTTTTGTCGCCTAGATGAAGTCAGGTTACGACAATCGCGATACTCGATAGTAACAACACCAATCCCTTTGGATACGATACCCGACCGAAAAGTCCACTATACTAAAACTTGATCCGTACGCTTGCGGTGAATGTGGAAGCGCTTATTTAGCGGCCACCAGTTACCACGGGGATAACTGGCTTGTGGCAGCCAAGCATTCATAGCGACGTTGCTTTTTTATCCTTCGATGTTGGCTCTTCCTATCATTGTGAAGCAGAATTCACTAAGTGTTGGATTGTTCACCCACCAATAGAGTTCGTGAGCTAGGTTTAGACCGTCGTGAGACACTTTAGTTTTACCCTACTGATGACAGTGTCGCAATAGTAATTCAACCTAGTACGAGAAGAACCGTTGATTCGCATAATTGGTCATCGTGCTTGGTTGAAAAGCCAGTGGCGCGAAGCTACCGTGCGTTGGATTATGACTGAACGCCTCTAAGTCAGAATCCGGGCTAGAAGCGATGCATGCGCTCGTCGCCCGTTTGCCGACCCGCAGTAGGGGCCTCTTCGGCCCCCAAAGGCACTTGTCGTTGGCCAAGCCCTCGCGACGGACGAGTCGCACTGGCTGCCTTGAAGCATAATTCCCTCCGATCGGTGAGTAGAATCCTTTGCAGATGACTTAAATACGCGACGGGTTATTGTAAGTGGCAGAGTGGCCTTGCTGCCACGATCCACTGAGATTCAGCCCTTTGTCGCTCCGATTCGTCCCTCCCCCCCCCCATCACACCCCAACCGCAACAACTGCTTCCGGAGGCTCGAGTAACCAACGCCAAGGTGACCCCTGTGCCCATCGCGTTTATGAAAGACAGCACGCGCGCCCCTGGCATATGCACAAGGGGCTCATGGCATATGTACAAGGCAAGGCATTATTGGCATTGAGTGTGAGGTACAAGGCATTATTGGCATATGCACAAGGCAAGGTGTTGGCACACGTTGGCAGTGGTGTTGGCAGCGTCTGGCACACGTTGCAATGGCGTTGGGCAGCATCTGGCACAGTGTCTGGCACAACGTTGGCGCAACGTCTGGCATCGTTGGCACGGCATTGGCACAGCATTGGCGCAGAGTCAGGCATCGTTGGCATTGCAAGGGGCAAAGGCATTGGCATTGTGGGGTGCAAGGCATTGGCATATGCACAAGGCAAGGTGTTGGCATACGTTGGCAGTGGCGTTGGCAACGTCTAGCACACGTTGCAGTGGCGTTGGGCAGCGTCTGGCACAGTGTCGGCATCATTGGCGCAGTGTGTGGCATCGTTGCCATAGCGTTGGCACAGTGTCTGGCATCGTTGCAGTGGCGTTGGGTAGCGTCTGGTACGCGCTGGCACGAGTTGGCATTGTAAGGGGCAAGGCATGGCATTGTAGGGTACAAGGAATTATTGGCATTGTGGGGTGCAAAAGAATTGGCTTATGCACAAGGCAAGGTTAGCATACGTTGCAGTAGCGTTGGCGCAACGTCTGGCATCGTTGGCGCAGCATCTGGCATCGTTAGCACAGCATCTGGCACAACGTTGGTGTAGCAGGGCGCAGCATCTTGCAGCGTTGGCACAGTATCTGGCACGCGCTGGCATTGGAAGGGGCATGGCATTGGCATTGTAGGGTGCAAGGCATTATTGGCATTGTGGGGTGCAAGAGAATTGGCATATGCACCAGGCAAGGTCGGCATACGTGGCGTTGGCATAGCGTCTGGCATCGTTGGCATAGTGTCTGGCGTTGGCACAGCAAGGCACAGCCTCTGGCATCGTTGGCACAACGTCTGGCAGCATTGGCACAACAGGGCGCAGCGTCTGGCAGCGTTGGCACAGCGTCTGGCACAGCAGGGCGCAGCGTTTGGTAGCAATGGCACAATGTCTGGCACAACAGGGCACAGCGTCTGGCAGCGTTGGCACAGCAGGGCGCAGCGTCTGGCACAGCAAGGCGCAGTATCTGGCACAGCAGGGCGCAGCGTCTGGCAGCATTGGCACAGCGTCTGGCACAACAGGGCGCAGCGTCTGGCAAAATAAGGCACAACGTCTGGTAGCGTTGGCAAAGCAGGGCGCAGCGTCTGGCACAGTAGGGCGCAGCGTCTGGCAGCATTGGCACAGCAGGGCGCAACGTCTGGCAACATTGGCACAGCATTGGCACAACATCTATATTGCAAAGTGCACAATGGCTTGAATGCATTTTCAAATGCATTTGCACAATGCATAGTGCATATTGCATTGCATGCTTTGCCAAGACCTTTGCAAAGTGCACAATGTAAAGTGCATAATGCATTGCCAATACATTTGCCAAGTGCATAATGCATGATGCCTTGCCAATGCACCTTCACAATGCTTAGTGCATAATGTATTTGCACAATGCATTGTGCAAAATGCACAATGCAAGTTGGATCATATGCATTGGAAAGGTATTCCTTAGTCAATTATTTTTTATCGAGATTGTGTACTATTGAGCCAATTTTGGAGTGAGTTGTTCAAGCTACAATGTACTACTCTCAAGCGTAGTACAACCCTACCACCCACAATCAGACGGACAAACAACGGTTTTTAGTCGATGTCTGGAAACCTACCTCTATTGTTTTGCATCAGAGAAGCCTCACACTTGGGCTCGTTAGTTGGCATAGGCCGAGTACTAGTACAACACCTCCTTTCATTCCTCCACCCGTTGTACTCATTTTCGTACTTTGTATGGTTGAGACCCTTCCCCCATTATTCGTTACGATCGTGCTCGACTTTAGTCTCTTTGGTTGATCAATTGCTAGAGGATCGAGATGCTCAATTGGATGATTTACGGATGCATTTGTTGCTAGCCCAACAGAGGATGAAGACACAAGCTAACAATAAACGGCACCATGAAGAGTTTGCTAAAGGAGATTTGGTTTTCTTAAATCTTAGACCATACCGAGAACGTTCTTTAGCAAAACGCAAGTATGAAAAACTTGTTGCTCGTTTCTATGGTCCTTTCAAGGTTCTCTAGTGTATCGGTAAGGTCGCCTACAAGCTGGAAGTTCCCTCTTAAGCTACTATACATCCCATTTTCTATGTTTCATAGTTGCGGTGAGCTTGAGGGGTTTCTACTTCATCCCCAGTGCTACCACTACAGCTGGCTCCTGAGCTTGAACTAGTGGTAGAATCGGAGTTGTTGGGTTTGCATCCCAAAGCATCTGGCACTCTAGGTAAGGTTTAAGTGCTACTTAAATGGAAGTCGTTACCCGAGTTTGAAGCAACTTGGGAAGATTTTCACATGATTCAACAATAGTTTCCTAAATTTCACCATGAGGACAGGTGAATGTTTGGGCGAGGGGTATGACGCGCCCCGATTTTCCAAAGAAATTAAAATAAATATACAAGATGTGAAATGAGAAGTTTTTTTTTAAAAGCGTCGGTTTTCTCATAAAAATACTTAAGCTAATTTTAGAAAAAGGAAGTCGCCACCTAACATTGAGTTTAAATGGTATGCTAGGTCACCGGTTTTTTCTTTTTGAAAACAATTTTTTTTTTTTAAAAAAAAAAAAAGGCTTAAGTAAGATTTTGACTCCAAAAAAAATATGGTCCAACCAAAGATTCGTTTTAAAGAGTTCGGAGGTCAGTTACGCTCGGGGAAAGTATTAGGTATCTCAAGACGCCCGTCCAAAGACGGTACCTTATATCCAATTAAGTTCAATTAGTTTAATCCGAATATTTTATTTTTATTTTGAAATCATTTCCTCCTAAAAAAAGAAAATCTTTTGTATATATATATATATATATATATATATATATATATATATATATATATATTATCAAAGAATTTATATATTGAGGGGATGATTTACTTCTAAGCCACTCAAATAGAAGGCGGAGAAATTTCCTCCATGTTTTGACTGTCCATTAAATTTAACAAAATAAATAAATAAGTAAATAAAAAAAAGGGTTAATTACACTTTACCCCCTGTGGTTTGACCTATTTGTACTTTATCACCCTGTGGTTCAAACGTCGCCACTTACTCCCTGTGGTCTTGGGCCTAAGTGCAATGGTTAAGTTTTCTGTTAACTCTAACGGTCAATGGACGGAAGTCAACCAAAATCCGTTAAATAGTGTGAAATAACGTTTATACCCTTAAAATATTTTGTAAGGACGGTTTTTGTATATTCAAAAACTTAAGGGGCTATTGTGTATTTTCTATTTCATCTTATTCCCTTCTCTCTTTCCGTTGCTCTGTCCGCCATCTCCGGTGAACTCTTTCTCTCCGGCGGGGATTCTCTGGTTCTCCGACGGTCACTACCACACCACGCCTATCACACCACAAACCACACCACGCCAACCATACCATCATCACCTTATCTCTTTCTCTATCTATCTCTCCCTATATATATATACACACACACACATATACACACACAAAACCACCACCACCAGCACAACAACTTCGTCTTCCTCGTCTTCGCCGTCTGCTTTCCATTTCGATTTCGAAATCAAAATCGAAACCCTCAACCCTCATATTCGTCTTTTTCTCCGCCTTCGCCGTCGTCTTCATCTTATTTTCCGTCTTCGCCTTCACGTTCGAAATCGAAATCGAAATCGAAACCCAGTTTCGAAATCGATTTCGAAACCCTAGTTCATATGTGTATGTATGTATGTATGTATATCTATATGTATATGTATGTGTATATATATGTATATGTATATGTATATGGTTGGGTTGGGATCGATTTCGAAATCGACGGTGTGGATAGTTAGGTTGGGGGTGGTTGGTAGCCAGAAGAGAGAGAGAGAGAGAAGACGTCGGAAGTTCGCCGGAGCAAACTTCGTCGTCGGAGCAGAGAAACGTTTTAGGAAAAAATATATTTTGACCCTTTTAGTTTTTAAAAATTTTGCAAATAGATACCTTGAATTATTTAAACAAAATGACAAAATTACCCTTAATTTTAAAGTGAACAGACACAATTACCCCTAATTTTAACCGTGGCACTTAAGTCCAAAACCACAAGAGAGGTAAGTGGTGACGTTTAAACTACAAGGGGGTAAAGTGAAAATCGGCCAAACCACAAGGGGGTAAAGTGTAATTAACCCTAAAAAAAAAAAAAAAAAAAAAAAAAAAAAAAAAAAAAAAAAGCACATGCCCATACACACACACTCACACTCACACACATTGAGAGAAGTAATTTCCCTTCTAAATTTAAACCGCTCCAATGGAAGGTTAGAATTTTTCCATCTCATCTTGTCAGCATATTATATTTAACACAAGTTAAAGAAACACATGCACGCACTCACATGGATCGAGAGGAGTAATCTCCCTTCTAAACCTAAATCGCTCCAATGGAAGGTCGGGAGTTTTCCACCTCGTATTGTTAGCACATTTTATTTAACACAAGTTAGAGAAACACACACGTACTAACACGCATCGAGGGGAGTAATCTCTCTTCTAAACCTAAACCGCTCCAATGGAAGGTCAGGAGTTTTCCACTTCGTATTGTCACCACAAAAGTTAAAGAAACACACGCGCGCAGACATACACACACACACACACATACTTAAGTTAGTTCAATCTACATATCGAGGGGAGTAATCTCCTTCTAAACCTAAACCACTCTAGTGAAAGGTTAGGAGTTTTCTACCTCTTTTATCTACACATTAAGTAATTCACAAGTTTGTATATATATAATTTACAAAATAAAATTTTAGTATAATAATAACTTAATGCAAGATTTACAAAAGATGGAAGTTCATAACCTTAACTTAGAGATTTTCTTCCCTTCTTCCTTTCTCTTCTTCTTCTAAAAAAAATATATATTTTTTCTTTCAAGATTTCTCAAAAAAAAAAAAAAAAAAAAAAATCTCTCCCACAAATTTCTCTCGAAAAAAAAAAAAAAATCTCTTCAAAATCCCCCAACAAAATTCCTCTCCGGCCCCCTAGCTTTGTCTATTTTCTCCATATAAATAATGGCCCTCATCATTACTTGGGTAAGAGAAATGGACAAAGAATGCAAGAAAAAGTCAAAACAAAAGGGAGAAACAAAGGGGCACAAAGCATTAAAAATGGGAAGAAAACGTGCACAAAAGAACAAAAGGGAAGAACTATTCATTATCATGTTGGTACCGTTCCCAAATCATGTAGACACTATTCATCAGCATATGGTACTGTTCACGTGCGGGTACTGTTCATACGCGCATTCGGTTAGCCGTGGTTTGTTCGTTTTGCTCCAAATAAATGCCGTTTTGTTTCATTTTCAAAAACATTTCTCTTTTTTGTGTATTTTCTTAAATAAAACAAAAATAAAACATAGTGAAATAAAACAAAGTTAATTATAAAAATAAAGTATAAAATTTTTATGGAGTGGTCAAAATGCCGTGTCTACAGGGTAATGTTAGGTCTCTAATTCAATTTACATATTCTAGAAGTAAGGGGTAATTTGGGTAGTTCAAAACTAGGGGTTGTTGAGAATTTGTTTCTATTATGCAATGGGTTGCAATTTCTATTATGGGAGAGTGATGAGAATATAAGGGAAGGAGAGTGAAGAAAGAGATTATCCATTTTGATTGTATTGAGTGTTGTTAATTGTGGAGAGCCCCAAGCCTCTCGAATAGCTAGGATTTCTCATCGTTTCTTCATGAATCAGTAACAATTTTTTCTCCTTTTCTATTTTAATTGAACTGGTACCTATCAAAATCTCAATTTGGTTCCCATGATTTCAATTTGAACTCGTAACACCTTAACGTTTCCTAATCATCTGACTACAGGATGTCATGCATTGAAATTGAAACTATACGGAACAAAGTGAAATAATGATCAAACTTTAGGGGTGCAAAGTATCAAAACCCTGTTTTTTTTTTTTTTAAAAAAAAAATGTTTTTCATAAGATTCAATTCCATGAAACCAAATGCTACTTAAGGAAAAGATAAACGGTTCGAACACAAACCTTAACTAAAGCTCCTCGAGCAATCATACACGAAGATAGCTGAGGGCAATTTGACTTGTGCTTGTTCCAGTCTTAATAAGAAAAGACATCGCCATTGCCCAAAACTTGTAAAGTATTGGGGGCCTTTCTAGTACACTGGTAAATGTATTCCCAATCAGCAAGCTTGTTGTAGCGTTGTTGACGTGATCTACCATGTATCGTTACTGCTGTAGCTCCCCAATTTCCCATATCAGCTATTAATGAATCAATGCGGTTCCTCCCCTCAAAATAAGCCGTTTGCACCTAAAAAAATCAAGCAATTTGTACTTCAGACGACTTTTTTCCCCAAAAAATATAATTTTAACAATAATAATACAAAAAAAAAAAAATATTGAAGATGAACTTCATAAACTGAAAATTACAAAGGTAACCGAAAATATAACAATTACTAGTATGTTATTAAGGGGTTCTTGATGAATAGTCTACAAAATCTCTACTCATGCAATTCACTCGCTTAAAGTAACTTTTTGAAAAGTCCAATGATTCTGTCATAATTCTAAAATCCTTGCACTATATGAAAACCCCGCAAATGTAAAATTGCAGTGATTTTCACATATTACAGTGACTGCTTCTACTTTTGACAAAATTATTGAACTTCTACAAAAGTTATTGTAGCGAGTCGATTATGTGAATAGCGAGACGTGAAAATTAGGGTTCATGGCAAAAAACCTTTCATTACTTGGGGGTGCAGGGAGGTTAAAGTATGACATGTTGAAAGTACATGGGGTGTAAAGTGTATTTTAAAAGTCGATACCGACTCCATAGCATTTGGAGAACTTTGATTTCAATCACATAGCAAGAAGTCTTGGCAAAATACCTTGACAGTTATGGGTTTATCCACCGTGGAAGAAGCTGCTTGTATAATGCTCTTCATTCGCATCGGTTTAGTGATGAGTGCATAACCAGCACCCTTGTTAACGACAATATCGATTGGGCACGCCTTAGCGGTGCCCATTCAAAAGCTTGACCCTAATCTCACATTCAAAATAAAACGAATCAGGCGCCATTGGATAACAATTCTTTTTAAAGTAAAAAAGTACTTAAAAATATAACTAGTGCTTGTTTTGCGCTCTAAAAAGTATTTTTTTTTTTGTAAATCAAGAAAGTGATGATACTTATTTAGAAATATAAAAAACTACTTTTCTTATCAAAACTGAAGCAAAAACACTTTCATTCCAAGAACGAGACACCAATAATCGTTTACAAGACCAGAAAGCAGCCAATACATGAGATGAACATGAAAAACAAGCAATGCATGAGAAGGTTGATAACAAGTTGCGATGAAATTTGTCAAAATAATACATGCAATAGATTAGTGCACATTGCCATCTCACCGCATGTTCCATCAACTCCTAAAACCTTGCAAACTCTTCGAAAAGGAAGATTCCCGACTGTGGTCAAAGGTGCGAGATAGAGCTTATCTCTAAAAGCAATAAGCCTTTTCTCACGTGGATGTAACTTCGCGCTTTTGTCACTTTCCACGAGAATATGATTGGTCGTGGTAGTGGTGGTAGTAGTAGTAAAAGGTTTATCTCCAATATCTTTCTTCACTACGCTAGCACCTGTTGAAATATATGAATCAAAATCCGCCGCATATGATCCAAGGTAGTGTTTGGAAACACTGAATTGAAAACCATGGAATTGGAAATCGAAATGAACACGTAAACTTTTGATATTTTACATACAATCATTTTTAATTCCAATTCCATGCAAGGAAGCTCGGAATTGAAGACATGGAGTTGGAATTAGAAATGAACGCATTCAAAAAATTGGGGTTTTGACACATTGTACCCCTGAAATTTGACCAAAATCTCACTTTGGTTCCCATTGTTTTATATTTGAATATAGAACACCCTAAAGTTTTTTAATCATCCTACTATAGTTCAAATCATTATCCCCATTATAATTTGAAACAAAAAATAGTCCCTTGTCACGCATGTGACTGTTTTTAAAACACTTTATGGGTATTTTCAACCTCCTATTTTTTCCCCTCCCATTCTCTTTCCTACCCAAATAATCATAAGTCAAATATAAAGATATATTACGGCTTTTAATAGAAAAATTATAAAGGGCAAAATAAGAGGATCGAAATGCCCTCAGGTCCTCTTAAAAATAGTTGGGTGCACGATGAGTAATCGTTTGCCATCCAAAATTGTAATGGAGCTATTGAGTTGGATTAATGTGGGATCATTACAAAATTTCAGGATGTCATGTATTCAAGTTGAGACTACAAGGACCAACTTGATATAATGATCAAAAGTCCAAGGGTGCAACGAGTCCCCCCCCCACCCCACCCCACCCCCAACCTAACAAAAAAAAGAACTTCCATGCGTTCATTTCTAATTCCAATTCCAAGGTCCGATTAACACTACCCAAAAAACCAACATAAGAGGCGTTCAGACAAACCATTGTCTTCTTCACCATTTGAAGATTTTGCCTTCTTTAGCGGTGGAGATGAATTATCCACAGAAGTATCTATTGGCCCTTTTGAAGAACACTCCACATTATTAGTAATTCCATTTTCATCTGCATCAGCATGTGACCCATTCGAAACATAAGATCATCTTCATCATGTTTATTCTTTTTTGTTTTTGAATTCTTAGGGCCCTGTAATAAGCAATTTACAATAAGAACATACTAAAAGAACAAACCTATGGATTGAAATGGACGGTAAATATCTTCCCTTTCGCCATACAATGCATGAAACTACGATCAATGCTCACCAGAAGCCCAAGAAGCTTAAGTTGAGCATCTGCTTTGGGAAACCTCATTTTGTTCTTCCACAAAAGCTTCTGCACCGCTTTATCCAACCTATTCAAGAATACGATAATCTTTTGTGTGTGTGTGTGTGAGAAAAAAAAAGAGAGGGAGTACTTGAATTCTTTCTCTTTTGAGTTGTCTTTTGGACTTCTTCTCCTTGCTAAGAGGAGTTGCCTTGGTGTCCGGTCTGGCGTCGTTCCGGTCGATGTTATTAGGAGGCCTAGAAGGAAGAAGACGGAGGAACTCTCTCTTTACAGGGGCTATTGCTTTGGCCACCAATTCTTCGGGAGTCTGTTGAGCTTCAGCCAACGTAACTCCTTCCCCACCGCCACTACTACCGTCGTCGTCCGTCTGGGCCACTGATATTTTCGGTTCTTCCACCATCGGCTCCGGCAATGACCCGTCCATATCGGGTCGGGTCACCTAAAGACCAACTGAGCTGCATGTCACAGGCTCACATTTTCACAGCGGTATTTGCCCGTGCGGCGCCCCAACGCGTTCACTTTGGTTGGGGCAAGTCTGTCTTCTTTAGGATGTTGACTGGTTTCGCCCTACCTTGAGCTCATCAGGAGAGCGGCTCCAACTCCCAACCAGTTTGTGTAGGGGAGGCCTAACCCCTTCTTCTTTTGTCAGGTCCACGACCAGCGACGTATTCTCTGAACTTAACCGGGTCGGTACGCCTTGACTCTGAATGGACGCCCACTTGTTGTTGACGCCTACACCAGGTTGAGAGCCGCATTAGAGTACTCAACCTGCCAGCCAGCATGATTCTTCGTTCTAACCGCCTTGATGACAACGGTCCGTGACATGCAGCTTAGATGGACTGAGAGTCTAAGAGAGAGTAACCTAACTCCTTTTCAACAATTGTCGCTTCTAGGCTCTAGTTCCAACCCCTTTTCACTCCGAACATATATGACTAAAATTCTCACTTTTTTCTTAATCTATTTAGTTATACACTTAGATTTATATTTTTTACTTTTATATCTACTGATAAAAAATAGCGAACATATCTACCGCCATATATTTTAAGGAGTTGCTATTTGCACTTCAATTATATTTTGAAGCAGTTGAGTTAATATAGTTATACACATGGTTAATATAGTTATATATTGTAGCTCAAGGGTTAAAACATGCTTGAGTTGAAGCAGTTGAGCGACCTCTATAAGGTTAAAGGCTCGAGTCTGTGGAAAAACCCTTATTAGGAGAGACAACTATGAACTCTGAATGAGATTAGTCTCATATCTTGTGTGAATGTGGGGACACTCGTGGATATACAAAAAAATATACATGAATCTTGGCCTTTAAGTAAACTCTAATTAAATCTTAGTTATTATACATACATATATCTGTGTACATCTCAGTATTATGTATGTGCTACGCATATCAATACAATTGTAAAATATTATATCTCTCAATTATTTTAATAAGATATACATAAAAAAACACTACAGGCAAAACCAGTCTAGCTTACGTTAAAATAAGTGTGGGAGGTATCAAAAGGTCTTAACAAAAAAAAAAAAAAAAAAAAAAAAAAAAAACAAAATTTAATGGTCAATCAAACAAAAATTAAAGCCGAACTTAATAAGCTCTCTTATAATTTTTTATTTATATTGTGAGTTATGATTCCAAACTATCAAGATTGTTAATGTTTATTGGAACAAAAATTTAGGGTTAGTTGTGTTTGATAACCCTTAAATATTAAATGTTTAAAATTTTAAGAAAAAAATTAATATATAGAGCCTAAGAGATTAAAAAAAAACATATGAACCCCAAATAGTATAATAAATTTTTTAGTCCCATAGCACTGGCCATTTTAAAATAAAAATGAATTTGTAAGAATTCCATTGACATAGTACACCATTTAACCTATGCTAGGTGGCGATTTCGTTTTCAACATAAAATCCCAACCCAAGAAGTTTTTAAAAATCGACGTCTAGAAAAGCCCTTAAAAAATCATTTTCAAAATAGACGAATTTGAATGACTTAGAGAGGGATGAATGAAACTTGTTTCCTCTTCTTCCCGATCTCTACTTCTTCCTCTACCAAAATCCGGAGTGCGTCACCACAATACAAAGGTATCGATGAATCAATGCTTGGAACCACCTTAAGTTCATAAATGAATTTTTTAATCTATACATCTTCCTTAGCTACATCAAAAGCGACAATATACTCAGCTTCAATAATAGAATTTGCAATTCTAGATTGCTTACACTAGTTCTTGAAGATTTAAGTGAAAATAAAATTTAAATTTGTGCAGGTGGTTGCAAGAACGGAAAAAGAAGCATGCATAAAAGGGTTAAGCCCCGGAGAATTTGGACTTCAGTTTGTTGTATGAAATGCGCATCGCATGTTAATTCTCTTCTTTTTACTTTGTAACATTATTTTTTGTGATGAAGGCACGAAAGACGACACACGATGCTTTGAAAAAGGAGATTACACGGGGTGTGTCAAAAGAGAGGAAGACAATTCAAGATGCCTATAGGAATCGCAAGGAAAAAAATAAAAAGATTCCTTTACCGCACTGATAAAGAATACGACGCACATCTCTTATCTTTTTTAATCGGATCTCACCGGCTAACATAAATATTTAAATTAAAAAAAAAAACCTAAGCGTTGGAGGTGGCGGTGGAAACTTCTTCAATGCCGCCTCCCCTGCCATACTCGAGCTCTCATCGGTCCTCTTTAGATTTCTCAGTCCCTCATGATCTTACTCTCTATCTCGCTCTCGCTCCCCCTCCAATCTCGCGTCGACATTGCCTTCGCTCTTCGTAGGTGTTCTCTCGGATTGGGGATCTTACGCTCATCATTCTCGCTCCTGGTCACCGCTAATCTTCCAAATCAAGCGGAAACGAATGTCTCAAAATGAGCAGATCTGAAGATCTATCAATTTCAGATCTAAGGTTCCTCCGTTCATCAATTCGTTTGCCCTCACAGGTAATTTCGCTCATGGCCATCCCTATTTCTGACGGTTGGTTTTGATTCTGGCTTTGCATTCAATTATAGTAGTATTTGGTGTTGCTATTGTTAGATTGATTCAAGCCCTTTCAACTATTGTTGTTAGTATCTATGTTTGGATTTGCTGCCTTTGTGCAGTGTTCTTGATTATCTTGGGCAGGCAGTGTTCTCCCTGGTGAAGTCAGTGTTCTGCTATGGTTTCATTCTTGAGCTAGATCGTTCGCGGTTTAGTTCATTTTGAATCTTGGCTGTTGAATGCAGTTAGTATTATTTTATTTGCCTAGTATTATTTCCCTTTCACTGTGGTACTTTTGTTTCTCGAGATAGATGGAATTCGACTGCTGATATGTAGGTAATGGTCCTTGTCCTTTCTTTTACTCCTGGATTGCTAGATCAACAAGCTGATTTACAGTTCTTTATGGTTGTGCTTAAAAGACATGTATGTTACGCTTTTTATGCATTTTGTCGTATTTGATTGCTATATTCTCTCATTGTTTGAGAATGTTGTTTTCTATTTTGCTTTTAATTACCATTTTGTCTTTCCTCTGTAATGTGACAGAGGTTTGTATTTGGGTTTGGTTGAATAGGCCATTTCCTTCGTACTGTTTGGACTTTTTAATTCCCTTTTTAATGTCATTCTACTTTTCTTTTAAACAAAAAAAAACATAAATATTTACATTATAATTTTATCTTTAAAATAAAAAATTTATTTTTAAATTATTAATTTGTCTTTATCTAAAATGACGAAATTAAAATTGAGGGGGGCAATTACCAAGAAATAGCCCATGGAATACATTATTGGGGGTGGTTGTTTACTCTTACCAAGAAATGGACGTCAAGGCCTTGTAATTATTTTTAAATTATTAATTTCTCTTTATCTAAAATGACAAAATTAAAAAGAGGGTGACAATTACCGAGAAATAGCTCATGGAATACATTATTGGGGGTGGTTGTTTACTCTTACCAAGAAATGGACGTCAAGGACTTGTAATTATTTTTAAATTATTAATTTGTCTTTATTTAAATTGACAAAATTAGATAGAGGGCGGCAATTACCCAAAAAAATATCCCATGCAAATACATTATTGGTTTCTTTAAAAGTGGGGGTGGTTGGTTAGCGGGGGCTGTCAGCAACAGTGTTGAAAAAATATTATACACAAATTGACTCAATTTTTTAATATATATTTCCAAATTTTGATGAAATACCTTCCCATTATTGCATTTTTTTTTCCCTTCCAAGCAGTGGGGTACAGTTGCATTCGGCCTTTTTCTTTTCCCTCCAAGTGGTGGGGTCTGCATTCCAGTCTGATTTTAGCACGATATCACTACTTTCAAGAAATTGCAGCAAAAGTGTTCTGAAGTTTCCTTCCCCCATTGTCTCTGCTTTAATCTCCGGGTAACCTTAATCTCCAAGCCTCCTTTGATTTTCGTTTTTTCTTCTACTGTTGTCGTTCGTTCGTTCTACTTAATTGTCGAGTTTGATTTTCGTTTTTTCTTCTACAATCTAAACCCAGATCTACCCAAAAAAGGAAAAAAAAAAAAAGAAAAACCATTTTCTCTGCTTTAATCTCCAAGCCTCCTTTGAAGCCTTGCCCTTCTTTCGTTCTACTAAATTTCCGATTTTGATTTTCGTTTTTTCTTCCACTATCTAAACCTAAATCTACAAAAAAAAAAAAAAAAACCAAAAAAAAACCCCATTTTCTCTACTTTAATCTCCAAGCCTCCTTTGAAGCCTCTCTCTTCTTTCGTTCTTCTTAATTGCCGATTTTGATTTTCGTTTTTTCTTCCACTATCTAAACCCAAATCTACAAACAAAAAAAAAAAAAAAAAAAAAAACATAAATTCAAGGTGAAATGACTCAGTTTTTTAGTTCGCTCGCTAGTTCGATCGCTAAAGACATTGTAGACTTTTCTGATAAGGTAATCTGGCGTCAACTAAGCTATATGATCAACTACAGTAAAAATGTCGACAATTTGAAAGAAGAAGTTCGTAAACTGAAGAATTTTGGAGTTGGTGTGCAAGGATCGGTGGATGCGGCTCGTAGTAACGGTGAACTAATTCTACCCAACATCCATGAGTGGCTTACGAGCGCTAATACGGTTGTGGAAGAGTGTGAGAAGTTTTTGGACGAAGAAGTGAAAGCAAACCAGAGGTGTTTCGATCCGTCTTGCCCGGACTTGAAGTCGCGTTTCCGAGTCAGTAGGGAAGCCAAGACGAAGACAAAGGAAATCGAAGAGCTGTTAAGCAATGGCAAGTTCGACCGAGTCTCTTATCCTGCTCCACCACCCTCCGCTTCATCCATGTTCGGGGCCGACATGGAGCTTCAGGAGTCTAGGAAATCCACTTTTATAGCAATCATGGAGGCGTTGAGAGACGAAAATGTCAACATGGTGGGAGTGTACGGCATGGGTGGTATTGGGAAGACTACCCTTGTGAAAGAAGTTGCTAAGCAAGCTGAGAAACATAAGCAGTTTGATTCTATAGCAATTACGATGGTGTCTCAAACCCCAGTCGTGAAAAAGATTCAAAGTGAAATTGCAGAGGGACTGAGTTTAAAGTTGTCGGAGGAGAATGAGTTCACAAGGGCAGGGAAATTATGTGATCGACTGAAGCAACAAAAGAGTGTTCTTATAATATTAGATGATTTGTGGGCATCACTTGATCTGGCGGCTATTGGAATACCTCCGGGTGATGTTTACCAGAGCTTTAAGGTCTTGCTGACAACTCGAGACCAAGATGTGTGTAATATGATGAATGTTCAAAAAATATTCCCGGTTGAAGTTTTAACTAAATCAGAAACATTGATTTTGTTCCGGGAAAAGGCTGGTAACATAGAAGATCAAGAGTGTGCAATTAACATAGCTAAAGAGTGTGCAGGCTTGCCGATTGTCATCGTAACTGTTGTTGCATCTTTGAGGAGCAAGCCTATTCGGGTTTGGAATGATGCACTTCGTCAGTTAAGAAACTCCAAACCAATAACCATCAAGGGAATGCTCACGGATGTTTACCCGAAACTAAAATTGAGTTACAATTTTCTTGGATGTGAAGAAATTAAGTCTTTTTTCCTACTTTGCTGTCTATTTCCAGAAGATAGCGATATTGAAGTTGAAGAGTTGGTAAGATATGCAATGGGGTTAAGGTTGTTTGAAGATGTTCGTGATGTAGAGGCTGCAAAAGACAGAGCATATGCATGGGTGGAGAACCTTAAAGCCTGTTGTTTGTTGTTGAATGAATCAAGGGAAAGGTATGTAAGGATGCATGACGTCATAAGAGATTTTGCCATATGGGTGGCATCTAGTGGTGAGCATGTGTTTTTGGTGAGAGCAGCTTCGAGATTGAGACAATGGCCTCAAGATGACGCACTCGATCGGTATACTGCAATCTCCCTACTGAGAAATGACATTCCTGAACTTCCTAGTGTCCCATATTGTTCAAAACTTCAGGTATTGTTGTTGAGCTCTGAACAGTTATGGGAGCTTAATAAACTTCCAATGAAAATTTCGGCCACTTTTTTTAAAAGCATGAGGAACCTACGAGTTCTAACGGTGAGTAAAGTGTTTATCCAGGTGTTACCAGATTCATTCTATTGTTTAAAAGATCTTCGAACACTTTGCCTTCACAATTGCAAGCTACCTGATTTATCCGGGATTGAAAGTTTAAACAACCTAGAAATTCTCAGCTTAAGAAATTGTAGTTTGGAAGGACTACCAATAGGAATGGGACTACTAACTCAATTGAGGCTACTTGATTTGAGTTATTGTAAATTTGAGAAGGCAATAGAGCCTGTTATCTTAGCAAGATTATCTCGATTAGAATGCCTGAATATGAGAGGTGTTTTCAACTCACAGATGTCTAACAATCAAAAGAAAGCAATTAGTGCATGCCTTGCAAAGTTAGAACATTTGTCATACCTGAGCAACTTGGTAATGGATGTTCCAGATATAGAGGATTATGCTGAAGATATAACATTTGTCAACTTGACCAGGTTTCAAATCTCCATAGGAATTTCTTACAAAACTGACGAATCACAGATTTACTCAAAAGCACTGACGGTGGGACCCAAGTCAAAGAAAAGAAGTATTACTCTGCAAGGGAGGATTGACACTTTGTTAAAAGCAGCTGAATATTTGAGAATGGAAGAGATAGAAGATGCAGAAAATGCACTACATGTTTTAGAAAGCCAAGGATTTTCCAATCTCAAGCATTTGGCCATGAGCAGTTGTGATAAGATTGAATATCTACCCAATTGCTCCTTCGATAAACTGCGTAAATTGTCGTTGAATAGTTTGTCGGAGCTAATGTACATTTTGAAAGTGCAAACAAATCAGCTTGTGCTCCCCAACTTGGCTGACCTGTCCCTTGTAGATTTACCTAAGCTAAAATGTTTTTGCCATGACGAGAAACATCGGTCGAAAAATGAAGCTAATCTTGATGTCCCACCTGAAACTCAACATCCTCTCTTCAACATAAAGGTATGTTTGTCACGATTCAAGAAGTTGATCCATATTTTTATGCTCAGCTTAGAAAGATTGACTTCTGAGAATTATTACCATAATTTTTGTCATCAGGTATCTAATATATATGACCTTCAACCTTCATGCTTTTTTCAATTATCATACAGGTTGTATGTCCTACCTTGGAGCATCTGTTTCTTTCTAATCTGTTGAACGTGAAAAGGATATGGCATCCACAATTACTACCTGCTGAGAGCTTTTGCAACTTAACAAGACTGGAAATCTTCAATTGCGACCTAACTAGACATATTATTCCATACTATTTGGCACAGAGGTTGCTTAATTTAAAATTTCTTTCTGTCGGAGATTTTGATTTTGTGGAGGAGTTATGTGAAATTACGGAAGGTCTCGTAGTGGATAGAGGAGCACTCCCTCGGCTAAAAGAGCTTTGTTTATCAAAATTACCTAGACTTAGATACTTCCCTTGTGGATTTCTGAGCTTGAAGAGCCTCCAAATATTGAAGATTGACAATTGCAATGGTTTAAGATTTCTTTTCTCTCTTAATGAAATGAAAGGTCTGATCCAACTGAAAGAACTCCAGGTATCAAGTATGATGATGGAAGAGTTAGTCACGGATGAAATTGGAGAAGACAATAAAGAGGTTTCTCAGACGATATTGTTCCATAAATTACAAACTCTTATCCTTGAAGACTTGCCGGAGCTTGCATGTCTCTATAAGGGGAATTCTATTTTAGACTTCCCAGCTTTGAAGAAACTGGATATTAAATCATGTCCTAAAATGAGAATACTTGTTGGGTCCACAACAACACTTTTCAATGAGAAGGTATGTCTATTTTTACTTCTAATATATGTTTTCATAACACCAATTGAAAAGAGTCATCTGCATTAATTTATGTATACTACTACACATCATAGTTAATTTTTTAGGGGTAAAAAAATAAAAAGGTGAAAATATCATGCGTAAATTTCATCATTGGTCCTTCAAGTTTTGGGATAGTGTCAAATTGGTCCATGAAGTTTTAATTTTCTCAATTATACTCCTATACTTTTGAGTATTGTATCACACAACACATTTATTCCAACTTTGTTCTTCTATTTGTCCTTAATCCCTCTTTCACCAAAACACCAACCAAAGTAAAACCTATAGAACCACTACCCAACTTTATCTTGGCTTACATACATGAATAGATTTTATGGGTTAGGTTGGGGAAAGAAAACAGTAGTGGTGGTTGGGAGGGAAAACCAAGAGCAAAATATTAAAATAATTTTTAAGAATTTCTAATTTTCTATTTTATGACTAATAATATCACATTTTTATAACAAATAATTTAAAATAGAACCATTTCATTTTTATCATATAAATAAACAATAATTTAAAATTAATTTGTGAGATGAAAATAAAAATAAATTATTTTTTCCTTCAAATATATATCCATACTTAACCCCTACATTTTCAATGTAAAATATTATTTTGTTTAGAGAGTTTTCGATATTTCTGAAAACCACATGATAATTCCAATAATTGAAATTGAATTTTCAATAATTCAAATTTCCCTTAATTTTATATGAAGACAAGAAAATTATCAATATGTTATCACATAATTAAAATTTAATCACAGTATTAAAAATCTCGCTTAAAAATATTATTTTAGTAGTCAATAGTCTTACTACTAGGTTTTTCACAAATTTTGTGACTTAGCCTACTACTAGAAATTACTTAATCGTAATGGTCAGTTATCTTGTTACATACAAGGAACTATTTTAAAATGAAAAATTGGTCAGTAGTCTAACACTTACTAGGAACTAATTTTCAAGCAAGAAACTTATCACTATTAATAAAATATAATCATTTTATTTTTTTTTACAAATAATAAAAAGAATTCATGTTCTTTTCCCTTTTTATAAATAATAAAAATCTTTCAATTTTTTAAATCAAAACATAAAACCTTCCACGTTTTTTGTTAAACAAGAACAACATAATACACACACACACACACACACACTAGCGTATACCCCGTGCCTAAAGACACGAGTGTAACTCGTTAGCGTCTAATTTTAATTTTGTATTATAAATTTAGCAAAATACATAATTAACGTTGATACATATAATTAACTGATTTTATTTATTTATAATATAACTCTTAAATGACTATCATTCTTCAACTGCATTAAAAAAAAAAAAAAAAAAAAAAAAAAAAAAAAAAAAAAACATTGAGTAATACCACCATTAAGCGGAAGTTACATGGAAACAAATCAAAGCATAAGTTACATTGAAACAAATCTCATTATTTCAATACTATTCAAATACTACCGTAATTAAGCATAAGTTACATTGAAACAAATCAAAGTGAAAAATACTTACTCTCGATCCAAATCCCATTACTTCAATATTATATTTTACATATACAACTAAATAATTAATAAATGAAAAATCAAAACATAATTCCATGGGAAAGGATTAAAATTATCAAACTCCCATGTTTTATAATGAACACGACATAAACACGGCCAATAAAAATTTAAATATTTTCACATAATCCCCTTTATTTATACGATTGTTTTCAAATGAATACAACTATTAATTAATGTACAAAAAAATTGGACATAAAACGACAATAACTAACACAATCATATTGTAAATAATTATTTTTGAACATCGGGAATAAAGGCCAAAAATCCAATTTCAAATCTAGGGTTCAACATCAGGAATGTTCCCAACGGAGATGGTAGTGGTTCAAGCTCAGGACCTGTTTGGTTAGAATATGGAAGACAAATTGTACAATTTTAATATAGTGTTTGGTGTCATGAGATTGGATATTGGCAGCTGAAATTATAAAATCTATAAAATTATCTAAACATAAAGAGAAACCAAAATCAGGAAGAAAAATTAAACTGTATGAAAGCATCACAATTACTAATTTAGCAGAACAACCCCTATAAGTAAAGATATATTCATGAAAATTATACTCAGCTCGCTTTCAAATCCAAAAAATTAAAAAAAAAAATGAGGAATAAGTGAAATTATAAAGAAGAAATGAGTTGGAGGAGAAAAAAATTAAACTGTATGAAAGCATCATACTTATAATTATTTACTAATTTAGCGTAAAGATATATTCATGGAAATTATACTTAGCTAGCTTTCAAAAAAAAAAATTGGGGAATAAATGAAATTGTAAAGAAGAAATGAGTTGGAGGTAAAAAACAATTACAAAAAAAAGGATAGAAACGTTGCAGACATGGTGTTGGGGAGGCTTAGTATAGTTTTGTTGGGCTATTGGGTTAGTGGAGTTCTTTTCTTTTAGGGTGAGTTAGTGGGTCAGTGCAGATGTAGGGTTGGGTGGGATTAATTACCTATCCACCTATTGCTTCGAACGCTTTTGTAGGAGCGGTTAATTATATATTCTGCCTCAATCTGGGCCCACCATTCCGTGAGATGCGATCTGAACTGTCGAAATGCCCTAGTCAGCAAAAGCAGTCCTGATTTTTTATATAGATTTATATAAACTCTAAAGTAAATTATTTTGTATACGTTCGCAAAATAAAAATATTTAGTTTTTCAAAACTAAATATTAAAAAATAATTATTTTGGAAAGTGTATTAAATGGGTCAAAATATTTCATTCTAAAAAAAAATTGAATTGCCATAATTCAACATATATAAACACCCAAGTTTATAGATCTTAACAATTCTTCAAATTTATTTTATTTTGATGCTGGTAAAATATTAAAATAATGTTTACGAATTTTAAATTTTCTATTTTATAGCAAATAATATCACATTTTTATAACAAATAATTTGTGAAGCTTCAGCTTCTTTTACTTCTTGTAGTATACCAAGACATCATTTTTCAAGAGTCATCTGCATTATGTTAATGTATACTACCACACATCATAGTTAATTTTTGCGGGGTAAAAAAAGGTGAAAATATCATTCGTAAATTTCATCATTGGTCCTACGAGGTTTGGCATGGTGTCAAACTAGTAATTTTTATTTTATTTCTATACTATAATGCAAACAACTGTTTTTTGTTGAAATGGCGGTCAAAATAGAAGAATTGACTGACTATATTGTTCTTCAACACATGCACTCTATTAACTTCAGAAGGACTTTTTTGGATAACATTTTTCAGGTTCTATTGCCTTCGTTGGACCTCTTGAACATTAATGGTTGTCATAGTTTGTCCAAACTCTTTTCGCCTCCAATACTTCCAAGTTTGCAAAACTTGAGATCACTGTGCATTGGAGATTGTGGTGCAATAGAAGAGGTTCTTGAAATGGGAGAAGACAATAAAGAGGTTACTCAGACGATATTGTTCCCTAAATTACAAACTCTTTCCCTTGGGCCCTTGCCGGAGCTTGCATGTCTCAACAAGGGGAATTGTATTTTAGACTTCCCAGCCTTGATGAATCTGAATATTAGATCATGTCCTAAAATGAGAACACTTGCTGGGTCCACAACAACACTTTTCAATGAGAAGGTATGTCTATTTTTACTTCTAATATATGTTTGCATAACACCGATTGAAAAGAGTCATCTGCATTAAGTTTATGTATACTACTACACATCATAGTTAATTTTTTAGGGGAAAAAAAATAAAAAGGTGAAAATATCATGCGTAAATTTCATCATTGGTCCTTCAAGTTTTGGGATAGTGTCAAATTGGTCCATGAAGTTTTAATTTTCTCAATTATACTCCTATACTTTTGAGTATTGTATCACACAACACATTTATTCCAACTTTGTTATTCTATTTGTCCTTAATCCCTCTTTCACCAAAACACCAATCAAAGTAAAACCTATAGAACCACTGCGCAACTTTATCTTGGCTTGCATACATGAATAGATTTTATGGGTTAGATTGTGGAAAGAAAATGGTAGTGGTGGTTGGGAGGGAAAGCGAAGCGTAAAATATTAAAATAATATTTAAGAATTTCTAATTTTCTATTTTATAACTAATAATATCACATTTTTATAACAACCAATTTAAAATAGAAACATTTTATTTTTATCATATAAATAAACTATAATACAAAATTAATTTGTGAGATGAAAATAAAAATAAATCATTTTTCCTTCAAATATATATCCATACATAATCCCCACATTTTCAAAATATCTCCAATTCAATACAAAAAATAAAATTAATGCCACTATCAATAAAATAAATTTGCATATAAAATATCGCAATAAAATATATATATCAAAGTTTGCAAATTCATATAACAAATAAAATTTTAAAAAAAATATCCTAAGATTATTTTCAATAGGAAAAATAAAAGAAGATTAAATGCAAAATATAAGGATAGAATATTATCATAACAAAAACAACAATTTTATTTCTCTATTAATTGCGTCTTTCATAAATTTAAGAGTAAACAAAAAATATATCGATCATCAAATACATTAAATTATATTAGAAACAAATTCAAGTAAAATTGAACTTTCACAAAAATTATATCTTTTCTTAGATTGTTGGGAAATTTTCACATAATTATATAAATTCAAAATAAATAAATAAATATCGCATTTTATTTTAATCTCTATAAATAACAAAGAATAACAACATTTAAATAAATAAAATAAAGAATATAGTAGAATAGAATAGAGAGAAAATACATATCTGGTAGATTGAGACGTGTAAACACTGTCTTAAGAAGAGATATGCCTCCTCTATGTATAAGGTTGAATGGCGAGCTCTTTTCAAGATACAACGATCTAAGGAGTTAAGATACAAGTAGGAAATTCCTATATTGAACCGATCAAGAGCCTTATTACCTGTAAATCAGTAAGTATATAATATACGTGAAAAATCACAAAATATCACTTCTCTCTAGTTATATATCTCAATAAAAACATACTATTATTTTAGTATCAACATATAATATCATACTATTTTCACTATTTTTCTCTTCTATATATCTCTCATTTTTACATACCTATATATAGTGTATAAATTATGTAATTTTTATTTTAATATTAACTACTCATAATATTATAATTAATAAAATCACACACACACACACACACACACACACACACACACACACACACACACACACACACACATATATATATATATATATATATATATATATATATATATATATATATATATATATATTATAAGAATTGTATTATAACATGTATATTTATAATAAAATTCATAGTCATTTTAATAAATTTTATAATTTATCACAATAATAATGTCTAATAAACATGTATTTAATACATATAAATATAATTATTATAAATATATACAACAGCAACTAAGTCTTTCTCACTGATGTTTCTATGGGTTTTTTATACACATGTCCGAACCATCTTAAACGATTATCTCTAATCTTCTCTTTGATATGCACTATTCCTAAATTATTTCTAATAGTTTCATTTTTAATTTTATCCATTCTAGTCTTCCCAATCCGCTGCAGCATCATCATTCCTCTCACCCCAATTTTCTGCACATGTTTTGTTTTTACCGCTCAACATTCTGAACCTTACAGAAGTGTCGGTCTTACTGTAGTTTTGTAGAATTTTTCTTTAAGTTTCAACAATATCCTACAATCATAAATCTCCCTAACTGTACTTCTCCACTTTAACCAACATGCCTTGACTCGATGCGTAATATCTTCCTCGATTTTGCTATTGCTCTAAATTATTGAGTCTAAATATCTAACATGATCAACCTCATCATCTCTAATTTTAACCGCACGATCATAAAATAATATAAATTATTTTTCTAATAATTTTTCACATAATTTAAAATTAGAAAATAAAATAATAAAATAAAAATAATGGACAATATAATATTGCATAATGGGAGTAGGTGTCTTCAAGACTTGAATCTCATCATCCGAAGGAACCATAGTGAACAATATCTTTTGGCCAAACATCAGTAAGCACACCTACATTAAGGGTATTGGATCGTGTTCGCGGTTTTGCGCTTTTATGGCCATGCCAATATATCTTAATTCTTATGAGAGTTACTAGAGAAAATCCAATCCCATAGTCGTAACCTCACGACACTCTCACTTAGGTGAGTCCTCCAAGGGTGTATGTGATCTATACCCTGCAAGAATTTTCTTACCTTGGTCTAATCCTTAACATCACATTATACAACACTAGCATCGTACGCTTTTGTAGCAGCGGTTACTTTATATATTGTGCTTGATCTCAGCCATCCATCTTCCAAGATTCGTTCCGGACTGTCGAGATGTCCCAGTCAGCAAAAATAATTCTGATTTATTAATAGATATATATAAACTCTAAAGTAAATTATTTTGTATGCGTTCGCAAAAGAAAAATATTTAATTTTTCAAAACTAACTTTTTTTTTTTTTTTTTTTTTTTAATAAATTGTATTAAATGGGTCAACATGTTTTATTCTAAAAAAAAGGAATTCTCATAATTCAACATATATAAATACCCCAGTTTATAAATCTTTACAATTCTTCAAATTTATTTTATTTTGATGCATAGTAAAATATTAAAATAATGTTAATTTTAAATTTTCTATTTTATAACAAATAATATCACATTTTTATAACAAATAATTTGTGAAGCTTCAGCTTTTTTTACTTCTTGTAGAATACCATGACATTTTTTTTCCAAGAGTCATCCGCATTATGTTTATGTATACTACTGCACATCATAGTTTATTTTTGAGGGGGTAAAAAAAGGTGAAAATATCATTCGTAAATTTCGTCATTGGTCCTTCGAGTTTTGGTATGACGTCAAACTGGTAATTTTCATTTTAATTTTATTTATACTATAATATTTTTCAGGTTCTTTTGCCTTCGCTAGATCGCTTGAAGATTTATGGTGCACAAATTAGTTTTACAGAATTATGGGCCAGCAAACTTTCAGTTGAGTCGTTTTGTCAATTGAGAGAGATAGACGTGGAAGGTTGTCATAGTTTGTCAAAACTCTTTTCGCCTCAAATACTTCAACGGTTGCAAAACTTGAGAGAACTATCAATTGAATGTTGTGGTACAATGGAAGAGGTTCTTGAAATGGGAGAAGACAATAAAGAGGTTACTCCGACGATATTGTTCTCTAAATTACAAACTCTTATCCTTCGTGACTTGCAGGAGCTTGCATGTCTCTACAAGGGGAATTGTATTTTAAACTTCCCAGCCTTGAAGAAACTGAAGATTGAATCATGTCCTGAAATGAGAACACTTGTTGGGTCCACAAAAACACTTTTCAATGAGAAGGTATGTCTATTTTTACTTCTAATATATGTTTTTATTACACCATTTGAAAAGAGTCATCTGCATTAAGTTTATGTATACTACTACACATCATAGTTAATTTTTTAGGGGGAAAAGAAATAAAAGATGAAAATATCATGCGTAAATTTCATCATTGATCCTTCAGGTTTTTGGATAGTGTCAAATTGGTCCATGAAGTTTTAATTTTCTCAATTATACTCCTATACTTTTGAGTATTGTATCACACAACACATTTATTCCAACTTTATCTTGGCTTACATACGTGAATAGATTTTATGGGTTAGGTTGGGGAAAGAAAATGGTAGTGGTTGTTGGGAGGGAAAGCTAAGAGTAAAATATTTAAATAATATTTGAGAATTTCTAATTTTCTATTTTATAACTAATAATATCACATTTTTATAACAAATAATTTAAAATAGAAACATTTCATTTTTATCATATAAATAAACTATAATACAAAATTAATTTGTGAGATGAAAATAAAAATAAATAATTTTTCCCTTCAAATATATATATCCATACATAACCCCCACATTTTCAATGTAAAATATTAGTTTATTTAGAGAGTTTTCAATATTTCTTGAAACCACATGATAATTCCAATGATTGAAATTGAATTTTCAATAATTCAATTTTCCCTTAATTTTATATGAAGACAATAAAATTATAAATACGTTATCACATAATTAAATTTTAATCACGGTATAAAAAATCTCGCTTTAAAATGTTATTTTAGTAGTTCATAGTCTTAGTACTAGGTTTTTCACAAATTTTGTGACCAATAGCCTACTACTAAGAACAACTTAATCGTAATGACCAGCTATTTTGTTACGTACAAGGAACTATTTTAAAATTAAAAATTGGTCAGTAGTCTAACATCTACTAGGAACCAATTTTCAAGCGAGAAACTTATCACTATTAATAAAATATAATCATTTTTTTTTTACAAAGAATAAAAACATTTCATGCTCTTTTCCCTTTTTATAAATAATAAAAACCTTTCAATTTTTTTACACAAAACATAAAACCTTCCTTTATTTTTGTTAAACAAGAACAACATAATATACACACACACTAGCGTATACCCCGTGCCTAAAGACACGAGTGTAACTTGTTGGCGTCTAATTTTAATTTTGTAGTATAAATTTAGCAAAACACATAATTAACGTTAATACATATAATTAACTGATTTTATTTATTTATAATATAAATCTTAAATGACTATCATTCTTGATCTGCATTAAAAAAAACACATTGAGTAATACCACAATTAAGCATAAGTTTCATGGAAACAAATCAAAGCATAAGTTACATTGAAACAAATCTCATTATTTCAATGCTATTCAAATACTACCGTAATTAAGCATAAGTTACATTGAAACAAATCAAAGTGAAAAATACTTACTCTCGATCCAAATCTCATTACTTCAATACTATATTTTGCATATACAACAAAATAATCCATAAATGAAAAATCAAAACATAGTTTCATGGGAAAGGATTAAAATTACCAAACTCCCATGTTTTATAATGAACACGACATAAGCATGACCAATAAAAATTTAAACCCCTTTATTTATACGATTGTTTTCAAATGAATACAACTATTAATTAATTTACAAAAAAAATTGGACATAAAACAACAATAACTAACACAATCATATTGTAAACAATTATTTTTGAACATCGGGAATAAAGGCCAAAAATCCAATTTCAAATCTAGGGTTCAACATCAGAAATGTTCCCAACGGAGATGGTGGTGGTTCAAGCTCAGGACCTGTTTGGTTAGAATAGGGAAGACAAAATGTACAATTTTAATATAGTGTTCGTTGTCATGAGATTGGATATTGGGAACTGAAATTATAAAATCTATAAAATTATCTAAACATAAAGAGAAATCAAAATCAGGAAGAAAAATTAAACTGTATGAAAGCATCACACTTACTAATTTAGCAGAACAACCCCTATAAGTAAAGATATATTCATGGAAATTATACTCAGCTCTCTTTCAAATCCAAAAACTTAAAAAAACAAAAATTGAGGAATAATTGAAATTGTAAAGAAGAAATGAGTTGGAGGAGGAAAAATTACAAAAAAAATGGATAGAAACGTTGCAGACGTGGTGTTGGGGAGGCTTAGTATAGTTTTGTTGGGCTGTTGGGTTAGTGGAGTTCTTTTCTTTTAGGGTGAGTTAGTGGGTCAATGCAGGCGTGGGGTTGGGTGGGATTAACTACCTATCCACCTATTGCTTCGGATGCTTTTATAGGACTGGTTATTTATATATTCCGCCTCAGTCTGGGCCCTCCATTCCGTGAGATGCGATCTGAACTGTCGAAATGCCCTAGTCAACAAAAGCAGTCTTGATTTATTATATAGATTTATATAAACTTTAAAGTAAATTATTTTGTATGCGTACACAAAATAAAAATATTTAGTTTTTCAAAACTAAATATTAAAAAATAATTATTTTGGAAAGTGTATTAAATGGGTCAAAATATTTCATTAAAAAAAATTGAATTGCCATAATTCAACATATATAAACACCCAAGTTTATAAATCTTAACAATTCTTCAAATTTATTTTATTTTGATGATGGTAAAATATTAAAATAATGTTTAAGAATTTTAAATTTTCTATTTTATAGCAAATAATATCACATTTTTATAACAAATAATTTGTTAAGCTTCAGCTTCTTTTACTTCTTGCAGTATACCGTGACACCATTTTTCAAGAGTAATCTGTATTATGTTAATTTATACTACCACACATCATAGTTAATTTTTGAGGGAGCAAAAAAAGGTGAAAATATCATTTGTAAATTTCATCATTGGTCCTACGAGGTTTGGTATGGTGTCAAACTAGTAATTTTTATTTTATTTCTATACTATAATGCAAACAACTGTTTTTTGTTGAAATGGCGGTCAAAATAGAAGAATTGACTGACCATATTGTTCTTCAACTCATCTACTCTATTAACTTCGGAATGACTTTTCTGGATAACATTTTTCAGGTTCTATTGCCTTCGCTGGACCTCTTGAACATTAATGGTTGTCAGAGTTTGTCAAAACTCTTTTCGCCTCCAATACTTCCATGGTTGCAAAACTTGAGATCACTGTGGATTGGAGATTGTGGTGCAATGGAAGAGGTTCTTGAATTGGGAGAAGACAATAAAGAGGTTACTCAGACGATATTGTTCCCTAAATTACAAACTCTTACCCTTGGACCCTTGCCAGAGCTTGCATGTCTCAACAAGGGGAATTGTATTTTAGACTTCCCAGCCTTGATGAGTCTGAATATTAAATCATGTCCTAAAATGAGAACACTTGTTGGGTCCACAACAACACTTTTCAATGAGAAGGTATGTCTATTTTTACTTCTAATATATGTTTTCATAACACCAATTGAAAAGAGTCATCTGCATTAAGTTTATGTATACTGCTACACATCATAGTTAATTTTTTAGGGGAAAAAAAAATAAAAAGGTGAAAATATCATACGTAAATTTCATCATTGGTCCTTCAAGTTTTGGGATAGTGTCAAATTGGTCCATGAAGTTTTAATTTTCTCAATTATACTCCTATACTTTTGTGTATTGTATCACACAACACATTTATTCTAACTTTGTTATTCTATTTGTCCTTAATCCCTCTTTCACCAAAACACCAATAAAAGTAAAACCTATAGAACCACTGCGCGACTTTATCTTGGCTTGCATACATGAATAGATTTTATGGGTTAGATTGTGGAAAGAAAATGGTAGTGGTGGTTGGGAGGGAAAGCAAAGTGTAAAATATTAAAATAATATTTAAGAATTTCTAATTTTCTATTTTATAACTAATAATATCACATTTTTATAACAACCAATTTAAAATAGAAACATTTTATTTTTATCATATAAATAAACTATAATACAAAATTAATTTGTGAGATGAAAATAAAAATAAATCATTTTTCCTTCAATATATCCATACATAATCTCCACATTTTCAAAATATCTCCAATTCAATACAAAAAATAAAATTAATGCTACTATCAATAAAATAAATTTGCATATAAAATATCGCAATAAAATATAAATCAAAGTTTGCAAATTCATATAACAAACAAAATTTTAAAAAAAATATCCTAAGATTATTTCAATAGGAAAAATAAAAGAAGATTAAATGCAAAATATAAGATAGAATATTATCATAACAAAAACAACAATTTCATTTCTCTATCAATTGCGTCTTTCATAAATTTAAGAGTAAACAAAAAATATATCGATCATCAAATACATTAAATTATATTAGAAACAAATTCAAGTAAAATTGAATTTTCACAAAAATTATATATTTTCTTAGATTGTTGGAAAATTTTCACATAATTATATAAATTCAAAATAAATAAATAAATATCGCATTTTATTTTAATCTCTATAAATAACAAAGAATAACAACATTTAAATAAATAAAATAAAGAATATAGTATAATAGAATAGAGAGAAAATACATATCTTGTAGATCGAGACGTGTAAACACTGTCTTAAGAAGATATACGCCTCCTCTATGCATAAGGTTGAATGGCGAGCTATTTTCAAGATACAACAATCTAAGGAGTCAAGATACAAGTAGGAAATTCCTATATTAAACCGATCAAGAGACTTATTACCTGTAAATCAGCAAGTATATAATATACGTGAAAAATCACAAAATATCACTTCTCTCTATTTATATATCTCAATAAAAACATACTCACTATTTTAGTATCAACATATAATATCATACTATTTTCACTATTTTTCTCTTCTATATATCTCTCATTTTTACACATCTATATATAGTGTATAAATTATATAATTTTTATTTTAATATTAACTACTCATAATATTATAATTAATAAAATCACACACACACACACACACACACATATATATATGTTATAAGAATTGTATTATAACATGTATATTTATAATAAAATTCATAGTCATTTTAATAAATTTTGTAATTTATCGCAATAATAATGTCTAATAAACATGTATTTAATACACATAAATATAATTATTATAAATATATACAACAACAATTAAGTTTTTCTCACTGATGCTTCTATGGGTTTTTTATGCACATGTTCGAACCATCTTAAACGATTATCTCTAATCTTCTCTTTGATATGCACTATTCCTAAATTATTTCTAATAGTTTCATTTTTAATTTTATCCATTCTAGTCTTCCCAATCATCTACTGCAGCATCCTCATTCCTCTCACCCCAATTTTCTGCACATGCTTTGTGTTTACCGTTCAACATTCTGAACCTTACAGAATTGTCGGTCTTACTGTAGTTTTGTAAAAATTTTCTTTAAGTTTCAACAATATCCTATGATCATAAATCACCCCAACTGTATTTCTTCACTTTAATCAATCTGCCTTGACTCGATGCGTAATATCTTCCTCGATTTTGCTATTTCTCTTAATCATTAAGTCTAAATATCTAACATGATCAACCTCATCATCTCTAATTTTAACCGCACGATCATAAAATAATATAAATTATTTTTCTAATAATTTTTCACATAATTTAAAATTAGAAATAAATAATAAATAAAATAATGGACAATATAATATTACATAATGGGAGTAGGTGTCTTCAAGACTTGAATCTCATCATCCGAAGGAACCATAGTGAAACATATCTTTTGGCCAAACCTCAATAAGCACACCTACATTAAGGGTATTGGATCGTGTTCACGGTTTTGCGCTTTTATGGCCTTGCCAATGTATCTTAATTCTCATGAGAGTTACTAGGGAAAATCCAATCCCATAGTCGCAACCTCACTACACTCTCACTTAGGTGAGTCCTCCAAGGGTGTATGTGATCTATACCCTGCAAGAATTTTCTTGCCTTGGTCTAATCCTTAACATCACATTATACAACACTAGCATCGTAGGGATGAGAAAGAGAATCTTTTAAATTATTTCTCTAAATTATATAGTATTGTTTTATAAGTCGTAGTATGGAATTTTGCTACCCATTGAATCTCCTTCGTGAGGTTCCCAATCATAGAAGTTGAGTTACTTCCCTAAGTGACTTCCTTACAAGTTAACACTTATCCCCTCGACAATTTTAAGACGTAGCCACAGCTAGTATTTGAGATAAATTATCTCACATCGTGGAAATATAATGTTATGAATATTAAGCTTTTTTTTAAAAAAAAATAAATTATTTATTCCGTCAATTCTCATTTTGTACCAATAAATATTTTGTGACTAGTAGGGAACAATTTTTTTAAGCAACATTTGGAATTTTTCAGTCTCAATAATACTATCAAATGAATTTATTAGGAACATACTAAACGTAACGTTTTATCGAATCAACATTATATATAATCTCATATTTCATAATCTAAACTGATATGGGACATGTATCAAACTAACAATTTTCGAGACAATATTTATACTCCAAATTTTGAAATTAAATTTGGGAATTTTCAAAGCAATCAATTAGGGACTTTATATCGAGACAACATCTTTATCAGTGCAATATACTTTCTAGCTTATCATCATATAAATCTTCTAGGAATATAAGTCGAAGTAACAAATATTTTCTTTAAACGCAATAGGCAACGATAAAAATAATTCCATGAAAATGGAATTTAAAAATATTATTTTATATAGTAGTTAATAATCTTACTACTAGATTTTTCACAAATTTTGTAACCAATAGCCTACTACTAGGAACTACTTAATCGTAATGGTCAGCTATCTTATTACATACAAGAAACTATTTTAAAATAAAAAATTGGCCAGTAGTCTAACACCTCCTAGGAGCCAATTTTCAAGCGAGAAACTTATCACTATTAATAAAATATAATCATTTTTTTTTGCGAAGAATAAAAACATTTCATGTTCTTTTCCCTTTTTATAAATAATAAAGACCTTTCAATTTTTTTACACAAAACATATAATTAACTGATTTTTTTTACAAAACATACAACCTTTCATGTTTTTACGTTAAACGAGAACAACTTAATATATATATATACACACACACTAGCGTATACCCCGTGCCTAAAGACACGAGTGTATCTCGTTGGCGTCTAATTTTAATTTTGTATTATAAATTTAGCAAAACACATAATTAACGTTAATATATATAATTAACTGATTTTTTTTTTATTTATAATATAAATCTTAAATGACTATCATTCTTGAACTGCATTAAAAAAAACACATTGAGTAATACCACAATTAAGCGTAAGTTACATGGAAACAAATCAAAGCATAAGTTACATTGAAACAAATCTCATTACTTCAATGCTATTCAATACTACCGTAATTAAGCATAAGTTACATTGAAACAAATCAAAGCAAAAAATACTTACTCTCAATCCAAATCCCATTACTTCAACACTATATTTTCCATATACAACTACTTAATAAATGAAAAATCAAAACATAGTTCCATGGGAAAAGATTAAAATTATCAAACTCCCATATTTTATAATGAACACGACATAAACACGACCATTAAAAATTTAAATATTTTCACATAATCCCCTTTATTTATACGATTCTTTTCAAATGAATACAACTATTAATTAATATACAAAAACATTGGACACAAAACGACAATAACTAATACAATCATATTACAAACAATTATTTTTGAACATCGGGAATAAAGGCCCAAAATCCAATTTCAAATCTAGGGTTCAACATCAGGAATGTTCCCAACGGAGATGGTGGTGGTTCAAGCTCAGGACCTATTTGGTTAGAATATGAAAGACAAATTGTACAATTTTAATACAGTGTTTGGTGTCATGAGATTGGATTTTGGGAACTGAAATTATAAAATCTATAAAATTATCTAAATATAAAGAGAAACCAAAATCAGGAAGAAAAATTAAACTGTATGAAAGCATCATACTTAGAATTATTTACTAATTTAGCAGAACAATCCCTATAAGTAAAGATATATTAATATAAATTATACTCAGCTCGCTTTCAAATCCAAAAAAAAAAAATTAAAAAAAAAATTGAAATTGTAAAGAAGAAATGAGTTGGAGGAATATAAAAGAGTTCAAAGATCCATACCTTTTTTGGTGGTGGATTGGAGGAGAAAAATTTACAAAAAAAATGGATAGAAACATATCCAGTTAATATTTGTCCAATAATTGGTTCATCCAAGAATATAAACTCAAATTATAACAAACCAAATTCAATTAGTTCAATTTCGCAACCTATCAACACCCACATATAAAAAAATAAAAAAGAAAAAAGAAAATTTGAAAAAAAAAAAAATTAAGCGGAAAAGACTGGAAAAAAAAAAAAAACAAAAAAAACATATTTTTAGAAACGAAAATAAGAAGCAATCTGACGATTGGTATATCAAGTTGGCAGTAGAATATCACTCCTAGATATGGAAAAGAAGCAAAATGTGGCTTGTTATAACAATTAGTATTAGAATTTCATTCTTCGGAATGGAAAAGAAAATATGTGGCTTGGCATAACAATTTAGTAGTACAATTTCACTCATGTAAACAGAAGAAAAAGAACAAACCTAATTCCAAATAACAAGTTCCGGGATACATGGAATCAATCTAAAACAGTATAGCTATACAACAGTATCAACGAAGATGTTTAAGCTTACCAAATCAACCATCATATTTGGCAATGGCAGTGTTGCATGAGGAACAAAAATTAAGAAAAAACTAAATCAAAATGCGAGGTTGGAGAGAGAGAGAGAGAGAGAGAGGAGTATACTTCAGAGTCGATGATCAAGTAACGATGGAAACGGGGGCGGCAAGAGAGAAGTGGTGGTTGGCAGTGGATACATGTAGACGATGGCGGTGACCAACGATCGTGGCTTGTGACGGAAAGATGATTTAGAGAGAGAAGAATCATTGTTGGTGTAGAGATTTAGGGAAAAATTCCAGAAATGAACAAAAAATCATTGTCGAGTGGTAAAGATGGAGACGATGGAATGGGGTTTCATTTGGGTATATGTTGCAAACTGTTGCTTTGGACACTTTTGTAGCAGCAGTTATTTTATATATTGTGCTTGATCTCAGCCATCCATCTTGCGAGATTTTTTCCAGACTGTCGAGATGTCCTAGTCAGCAAAAATAATTCTGATTTATTAATAGATATATATAAACTCTAAAGTAAATTATTTTGTATGCGTTCGCAAAAGAAAAATATTTAATTTTTCAAAACTAAATATTTTTTTTTTATATAAATTGTATTAAATGGGTCAACATATTTTATTCTTAAAAAAATGAAATTCTCATAATTCAACATATATAAACACCCCAGTTTATAAATCTTTACAATTCTTCAAATTTATTTTATTTTGATGCATAGTAAAATATTAAAATAATATTTAAGAATTTTAAATTTTCTATTTTATAACAAATAATATCACATTTTTATAACAAATAATTTGTGAAGCTTCAGCTTTTTTTACTTCTTGCAAAATACCATGACACCATTTTTTAAGAGTCATCTGCATTATGTTTATGTATACTACTACACATCATAGTTTATTTTTGAGGGGGTAAAAAAATGTGAAAATATTATCCGTAAATTTCATCATTGGTCCTTCGAGTTTTGGTATGATGTTAAACTGGTAATTTTTATTTTAATTCTATTTATACTATAATATTTTTCAGGTTCTATTGCCTTCGCTGGACTTCTTGGTGATTTTTGGTACACAGATTATTTTTACAGAATTATGGGCCAGCAAATTTTCAGTTGATTCGTTTTGTCAATTGAGATCGATGATTGTGAGAAGTTGTCATAGTTTGTCAAAACTCTTTTCGCCTCAAATACTTCCACAGTTGCAAAACTTAAGAATACTGTGGATAGATGATTGTGGTGCAATGGAAGAGGTCCTTGAACAAGGTCGGAATATTGGAGACAGACACGTCTTCCCCAAAGTAGATCGACTTACAATTCGCAAGCTACCTAATCTTAGGAGTTTTTGCTCTGGGAATGGAACTCTTGAATGGCCTGCCTTGAGCGAAATTGAAGTGCGTCAGTGTCCCAACATGCAAATTTTTTCTCCGGAGTCAGTAATCGCACCAAAATTAAGAAAAATAACTGATGGTGTTGGTGGGAAACATTTTGAAGGCGATCTTAATAGTGATATTCGTCGCATGTCAGAATATCAGAAGACGGTATGCTATTAAAATCATTCCCTGCATAATATATATACTCCTACTAGGATGAGTTCTCTGTTTCACTTAGGTGGCATTTGGTAACCATTTCTGTTTTAATTCCAGCAGTGGGATGGGATTGGAAGGAAATTTTATTTTTTTCTTAGGAGTAGAATCGCGTTTGGTAACGATAATTTTTTTTTTTTTGTTTTGGGAAGAGAATTGTGTTTGAAAACGATTTTATCCTAAAATCTTCTTCTTCTTCTTCTTCCTTTTTTTTTTTTTTTTTTTTTTTTTTTTTTGTTTTGGCCGGACGGCGGTGGCTCCGGCTCCGGCGACGGTCGGACAGCGGTGGCTGGTGGGTAACAGTGGCCGACGGCCGGAAGTGGCCGAATGGTATCGGCGACGATCGTCGGAGATGGCGGCCAGCGGCGGCGGACGGTGGTCGGCCGGGCGGATAAACAGTGACTGTGTGTTTTGGGAATGGAATGGGAATAATGAGAAACAACTTTTTTTTGTTTCTCATTTCTTAAGAAAAAAGTGGGCACAATTTTCAAATGGGAATGAAATGGAAATGGAAATAAAAATTACCAAACGCTATTCCCAAACAGAATTCCCAAAAATCTGGGAATGGGATGGGAATTTTTGGAATAGAAACAGTTACCAAACGGGGCCTTAATATCCAATGCAATGTGTGCGGCTTTTTTGGGCAACCCCTTTTACATCTAATATGGGATAAACCAGAGGGATGGTGGCAGCTGGTGTTTGTTGTCCATGGGTGGTACTAAGAAGAAACGTAGGCGAAAAGAATGGGAAAAAGAAAAGGAAAATAAAGAATAACAGAATAAGAGGAAAAAAAAAAGAACAAAAAACAAATAAACAAAACAAATGAGAAAAAGGGCAATATTTCCCATAACTTGCGTTTATTTTTCAATTCAAGTTTGTATAAGTAAGTTCAACAAAAAAAAGTGGTTGATAGCATCACTTTTTACCATCCATTGGCAGAAGGGGTTGAACAACTTTGATGTGTTTATCGAGGTTTTTGGGGTCTTAAGTATTATATATTACTTTTTTCCCCTTCTAACATAGGTTTCAATTTCAGGACGACTATCAGATGCAGTTTAGAGAGATATGGAGTTGATAATGGTTAGAATATGAAATGGAAATTGAAGACCTGCAAAGAATCTTGTTCCCGTTTGGTTAGTGTTCCCGATCTATTACCAAATTTTAAGAACAGAACTGAATTATTTCAAAAAATTTATTTTTGCTTATGTTTTCTGTACAACAAATCAAAGTATCGACTATTTCAATTTTGTCTTCAAACTAATTTAATCTAGAATCCAATGATCTTTCTTTTAATTTTTGGTCATAAATTAAGGCTTGTAGAACTCCTCGAAATCAGATTGTGTTGATCGAATCATGTCGTTTCACAAACTGCATCTCCCTAGCGAATTATACTTTGTACTTGAAAAAGTTTGGCCAAATTTTATTTTGTTATCTTGCTTTTGGTCAAAAAAACTGTTCTCGCTCTTAGGCCCCGTTTGGTTGTATTTAAATTTGCAAATCGTACCATTTTTCAATTTATGAATTCTTATAGTTAGTATTTGGTTATAACCACACACGGCCATATGCGGATGCTTTCTATAAGTTGCTGAATATTTTCAAATTCCATGGTTTCTGCAAACAGTTATAGACGGATTTTGGTTAATTTATTATTGATTTTAGTTTTTCCTTCTTTTTTTTTTTTCCTATTTCTGATCGAAGCAAATTGGAGCATTTGTTCAAGATTCTGGTGGAAACTAATTGTTGCGGCGGTGTTGGGTGTTTCTACGATGGAGATTCATTTTGTTGCAGCAGTGTTTGGATACTCCAGCAGTGTTGGGGGTGATCACTAAAAAATAATACTCTTTTTTGGTATTGCAATACTGATGCAATACAGTGCTAAAGTGGAGTGTCGAATCACATGGATCAACTTATGGATTCTTAATTATTTTTCTTTCTTTAGCGCACATAAATTTGGATTTGAAGTTTTCAATTTTAAATGGTAAGAAAATAAAATACTAAGATGAATGTGGGAAACCATGTTTGGAACTATGGATTATGTATTTCGGGAATTGTATTGCTTTTATATTGTATTTTTAACTTAGATCTGTGCAAACAAGTATTCTTGACTAGAAGTTAGAAGTATTCAGAACAATCGGATTGATTACCAGTATGATTTATCTTTGGGTATGTGTGTATGGATGTTTGTGTGTATATATGTGTGTGCGTGTGTATATGTACATATATATAAGTGCTTGTGTGTGTTTTTATGTGGGTATAGGGTGTATATTTATGTGGGTGTAGGGTGTATACATGTACATATGTGTGTATTGGTGTATGTTATAAGTATTTGTGTGCACTCGTGTGTAAGTATTTGTGTGTGCGTGTGCCTGCCATTATGTGTGTGTGTGTGTGTGTGAATGTATATACACACACTAGCGTATAACCCATGTCAGAAGACACGGGTATAAAGCAACAAAAAAAAATTGACATAATTTTTTGGAGTTCTTTACCTAATAAATATTTTTTTAAACATAATTCCTGACACCACGCGAATTCAAACTTATTTACGTGACCCGAGTATTTTGGTGTTGCGAAGATTGGGATCAAAGTGATCCCAGTGTTCACAACACCGGGACCATCAAAATTTTTTTTTTTTTTTTTTTGGTCCCGGCGTTCAAAACGCCGGGACCAAAAAAATAATATTTTTGGCTTAGTCCCAGCGTTCAAAACGCCAAGACTAAGTCCCTTTTTTTTTTTCCAACAAAAAGAACAGAGTGAGGAGAGAGTAAGCAGAGAGAGAGCGGAGAGAGAGGCACGAAAATGAAATGGGTAGAAAACCCAACTATTTTTTGACATTTTATACCCCTAATGGACCTAGTCCCGACGTTCAAAACGTCGAGACTATGTCCTTGTTTTCCTTGCCCAGAGAGAGAGAGAGCGCAGAGAGAGAGAGAGAGAGAATGAAAAGGAACTGGGTGGGTTGAAAAAAATCATGCATTTTTTACACTTTACACCCCTAAAGGTTGATCATTATTTCACTTTAACCATTTTTTTGTTGTTTTAGTTTTTACTTTTTTTTTTTTTAAATATAATTTGAATTAAAATTTATACTTTATAAATTAGTCTCCTTGTACTTTATAAATTTTATGATTCGATGATACTGTATTTGATTTGACGATACCATAGTATTTATCTGTTTCGGTAGAGTGAGGTTATCCGCTTAGGCGGAGTGATATTTATCTGTTTCGATAGAGTGATGTTACACGTTTATACTGCGCAGTGATTATCCGCTTCAGCGGAGTGATGGGTGTTCGTAGGAAGGCATATCTTACGAATGGTACGGTACCGTTGCAACTCCCAATCGTGAAGTTAAGACGATCACTATGGCTAGCCAGTGTGTGTTGTAATGGAGTGGGTGTTTGAGATGTGATATTTTACTTATAGTGGGTGATTTATTATTTATTATGGTGATTGGTATTATTTTACTAGATGGGTTGGAATGGAACTTATATTTATTGTTTTATTTTCACTGCTTATATTATGGAGAATTTTACTAGTTACATGCTATTTATATACTCACGTTTGATCCATTTAGATGTTGTAGAATGAATTATTATTATAAAATATTTTTACTAAGAAGGCAGTATACTCGCAGGTAAAATAGTTAGGAGTCGGTCGGTCCCCTACTGGCGCTAGATAGAGTTATGCGGGTCACGCAAATGAGTGATTTGAGGAAGATTTTGGAGGCGAAATACCAGAAATGAAATCTAAGTGAGATTCAGGGGATTTGTTTAATTGTATTTATATTCAGGACGGTGTATCCCTATCAGATAGGATTATTATATGTGTGTATAGATTTATAATTTTGTTATTGACGTATTGGGGTTGACTAATCAGTTGGGCGGTGTCATGTCTACGTCACGCCGGCCCCACATGACGGGTGTTCGGGGTGGGGTGTGACATAACTAGTAGCAAAAAAATTAAAATTTTGATAAAAAAAAATGGGGATTTTATTATTCAGTCCTCTATAAAGAGCCTATAGAGTAATCATACCCACTAAATATTTAGGAAAAAATCTTTCATTTTTAGCCCCCTGTTAACATTTATTTACGATTTCTGTCATTTCGTCATATGCAAAAAAGACAAAATATACACACATGACGTTAACGTTAACTTAAAAAATATTATTGCATTTTTTTTTTGCTGTCACGTTAACTCATAGTTGTCGTCTATTTTGTGTGCGTTAACGATAATACACACATGTTCTTGTATTTGACGTTCTTTTTTGTATGCCACATTAACTAATCATCCTCATATGTAGGTTTGCTCATGATATGTTGTGTTAAGATTAAGACAAAAGGAGTATATTGACATTAACGTTTTAAAGCATCTTATTGTCATGATATTTTAACGTTAACGCAATAAGCAAGAGTCAAGTAATTTCATTTTTTATTATATTTTTGGTATTAACATTAACGGAATAAGTAAGGCCCAAAGGGGATGATATTTTGGAATTTAACGTTAATGTAATAAATTTTTTGTCATGATGTTTTAACGTTAACGCAATAAACAAGAGTTAAGTAATTTCAATTTGGTTATATTTTTTGTATTAACGTTAACGCAATAAGCAAAGCACAAGAGATAATATTTTGGAATTTAACGTTAAAGCAATTTTGTGTTTTTTGTCAAGATGTGTTAACGTTAACGCAATAAGTAAAAGTCAAGTAATTTTATTTTTGGTTATATTTTTGGTATTAATGTTAACGAAATAAGCAAGGCCCAAAGGGGATGATATTTTGGAATTTAACGTTCGAGCAATAATTTTTTTGTCATGATATTTTAACGTTAACGCAATACGCAAGAGTCAAGTAATTTCATTTTTGGTTATATTTTTGGTATTAACGTTAACGGAATAAGCACAATCCAAAGGGGATGATATTTTGGAATTTAACGTTAACACAATAAATTTTTTGTCATGATGTTTTAACGTTAACGCAATAAGCAAGAGTCACGTAATTTTAATTTAGTTATATTTTTTGTATTAATGTCAACACAATAAGCAAGGCATAAGGGATGATATTTTGGAATTTCACGTTAACGCAATTTTGCGTTTTTTGTCATGATGTGTTAACGTTAACGCAATAAAGAAGAGTCAAGTAATTTCAATTTGGTTATATTTTTGGTATTAACGTTAGTGTAATGAACAAGCGACAACGTATGAATCAGACAGGAAAATATATACATTTTTAGTTTTGTGTCTAGTTTTAAATATTAACTCATTTTCAACATCGAACTGTGGTTTTATCGTTAACTTATTTTATTTTTTGCTTGAATATTTAACATATTTTGCTTGAATATTTACGTGGTATTTTGTCCCTTCGACTTGATGTTTGTTTGGTTTGGGTTATCGTTCGCATTATGCACATTTTTGGGTTTTGTTCTGTGTTAAAACATTAACTCACCTCTTGTTATATTTGTCTTTTTTTTTTTCTTTTTTTATTTAGCTGGATGTGCGTTAACGTTAATGGATATTTTTTGAATTTCTATATATTAAATGTTAAAGCATTTTTTTTTGCATTAACGTTAATACATATTTTTTTTGGGTCTCTCGTATGTAACGTTAACGTATTCATGTTGTTCAGGAAAAACCATTGTGCGAAATCAAAACGCAAAAACACCAACGTTAACATTAATGCACAAACACCGTGAAAAAATTCATGTTGTCCAGAAAAACATGTGTCAAAAAATCACACAAACACTAACGTTAACGTTAATGCACATTTTTGGGTTCTCTTTTGTGTTAAGACGTTAACTCACCTCTTGTGATATTTGTCTTCTTTTTTTAGCTATGTGCGTTAATATTAATGAACATTTTTGGGCTTTATCTGTATTAAATGTCAAAACATTTTGGTTTGTATTAACGTTAATACACATTTTCTTTGGGTCTCCTGTATAATGTTAATGCATTCATGTTGTCCAAAAACCCATATGTAAGAAATAAAAAAAATAAAAAAAACACTGCATTAATGTTAATGCACACACACTATGTAAAAAATCCATGTTGTCCAGAAAATCTATGTGTGAGAAATCAAAAAACAAAAATACTGACATTAACGTTAATGCATACACACTATGTGAAAAAATCCATGTTATCCAGAAAAATACATGTGAAAAACTCACACAAATACTAATGTTAACGTAAAGATAAAACACCCCATCTACCTCTACCACCATCGAGCAAAATCAATCTATATTTCAACACAATCCAAAAAACACTAAACAAAACCTAGTATGAGCAACACTAAATGAACGATATCTGAACGCTTTCATGTTTGTCCGGATAACATATGAGAAAAAAATGACACAAAACACACTAATGTTAACATAAAAATTACCACCCCCACCTCCACCACCTAAAATCACACAAATACAAACGTCAACGATTTGGTTTAGAGAGAGAGAGAGTGAAGTTAGGAGTTGCCCGAACTTGCGATTTCCGACAACGGCGACGGGGTTGGGTGTTAACACCGAAGCTGTCGACCTGAACATGTTTGGATCAAACCATTCAGAAAAACAAGTGTATGCATACTCTGTTTTTTCCACATGATAATGGAGAAGAAAAATCTGCCAAAATCTTGAAAAATGAAGAGCGTCAGGGCTTCGAGTACATTTTAATTGAATTTGTTGAGAAAAAAGGGGAATGGTCATGAGCTTACCAAGCTGCGATTAAGAGGGTGATTATAGCGGCACTTGATGCCCTAGAAACCCAAAATCCGCGTGGAACTCGAACAGTAATTAAATGTACCCACCTTCGATTACCCGGCGAAAACCCAGATCTGGGTTCCGATTACGATGAATGTCGCCGGCGTGGTCAAGGATTGGATCTGATAGCCTTTTCATGGACGGTGATTGAGGACCTCCTGTTGTCAACGAAGTCGTAATCTAAGCCGTAAGACCCGTCGGCGGTGGAATCGAAGCCTTCATCGGCGTCAAAGAAAGTGACGCTTTCTCCACCGTCATCGTCGGAGACGAAGAGTGCTGATTTGAAGAGCTTGAATGTGAAGACCGGAAGCCGAATTGTTGATCCGGCGAGGCTGCTGTCTAGATCGGACACCGAAACTCGGCGGCTCAGGACTTGATCTGACGTACGACGGATGGACGGGCCTAGTGGTGGCCTTCAACAATGAATGTGGCGATGGGGCCTGGTGCTGCTCCTCCATTTCGGATGTGAGAGAGAGAGAGCGAGAGAAGGAGAGAGGAGAGGAGAATTACTTGGAGGTCTGAATTACAAACGAACTGTTCAAAAAAGACTTTTTTATAAACAACCTCTTAATTTAGGACTATTTAATAAAAACCTCTAAAAAAATTATAATATAAAAAATAAGAATAAGAAATTATAAAAAAAAATATGGTGGCCTTTGGTTAGTGTTCCCATTTTTCTGAACCCAACTGGGATGGGTTGGATTGGATTGAGTTGGATTGGGTCGAGAATTTTGGAAACAGAATTGCATTTGGTAACGACAATTTTTATTTTGTACTGAGAATAGAATCGTGTTTGATAACGATTTTATTCTAAAACTAATTTTTTTTTTTTTTGAGATTTTGTTTTTGTGTTTGGCGGCGGCGGGCGGTGGCCGGACGACGGCGGCGGCGTACAGTGGGCTGAAGGCGGTGGTGCCAAAAGGTGGCCGGACGGCGGTGGCAACGATGGTGGCCGGACGGTTGCCGGAGTTGCCGGACGGCGGAGGACGGTGACCGGAGGCCGCGGGTAGGTCGTCAGACGGTGGCCGAAGTTGAGAGGATTGGGTTAAGTTTTTTTAACACCAAGTTTTTCTTTTGTTTATCATTTCCTTAACATTTTAAGAATCAATTCCTATTTTTTTGATTAGGTTGGGTTGAGTTTTGTATTTACCAAACGTGTTCCCAAAAATCAAATTCAGAATTTTTAGGTTGGGTTGAGTTGGGTTGGATTTGGTTGGTAAGACTAACCAAACGGAAATAACTTATTTTAAATACAACTCTCTGATTAATTTATAAATAAATATTCTAATTAATAATGGGTTCCTCAATTTTACTTTTATATAAATTTACAGCATTATAATGGTTTATTAAATTTTATTTAGTCTAAAATTCGATATTTTTTTTAATTATTGCTGAAATTTTAAGGACATAATTATATTTCCAAATAAATAAGTTATATCATTTATTTAAAATACATAAAATACTTCATATTTGTATATAATATTCGATATTCTTTTTTTAATTTTCATTTAATAAAAATCAACTATTAAATATTAAAATCAACTCATAATTTCAATAAATATACATTTCTTTAGAATTTGTTGTTTTTACTTTTTTTAAAGATTAACAATTATAAGTATTTTTTTTATTTTTTTTTATCAACAAAAAAATTGGTTTTCACTCTACAAAAATTGACATTTAAGTTGATGGGTGTAATTGTAAATATTAGATTCTCTACTCTTTTATTTATCTTAATTCAGTCCCTTCAATTTTTAATGACAAGAGTTTGATCCATTTATTGAGCTAACAAGAAAGCAACTAATTAAAAAAAAAGGAAAATCGGTGAAAATTCTATTTTTTTTAAGTCTAATCGGTGAAAAAAAAATTTTGTGTTATTAAGTTTTGATTTAGTCCTTTAAGTTAGATTTCACTTGTGTTTTAGTCCTGCATTGCAGGAATTGTGAGGATATTACAGGAATTGTAGGGGGCCTTTTAGTGAGTACATTCAGTTTTTATAATAAATTATGTTACATGTAACTAATGTTAGTTACAATTTCATAATTGTTACTTTTCACACATATTTGAGTATTTTTAATTACATGTACTTATATAATATTAGTTACATGTTACAATTACATATATATATATGTATAATATTTTGTGACGTAACTGAAAAAATATCAAATTTCTTAGTTATATATTAGAGACATGTAACTAAAAAGTTACATAGTGTTGGAACATGTAACTAGCAAAAAAAAAAAAAAAAAATAGTTATCTATATACCTAATACAATAATATTGCACACAAAATAGTTTCATGTAACTGGCGTGTGGTTATCACATGAGCAAGGCTTCCACCTTTTTAAAACAGATGGGACTAAATCAAAAGTTTTTACCGCATGTTGGACTTTTGACCAATTAGAGCTTAAATGGAGGATCTCCCACCAATTGTCCCTTAAAAAAATTGAAGGACTTAACTGAGAAAAATGAAAAGATGAGAGACTATAAATATTTTTACTTCATATCATGGAATTTTATTTTAACTTTATTATTCATTATTTTTTTATTATTAATAAAGTAAAAAATATTTTTTTTATTTTTCATTGAGTTCAAGTAAAAATTCAATTTGGTTGACAAGATACCTATTCGGTTGATAGATTAGATCAAGATATGTAATTTAAACCCAATATTTTTAACGGTCGACTGATTTGTCAAGTCGGTGATCGCTCAAATTTAATACCCTTAATTAAGCGAAAAATATTGCAGTATAGTGTACTTAAGTAAGGGTGTCGAACTATAGGGATTGGCCTTGTAACTATCTATTTTCGATTATTTTTCTTTCCGAAATGAAAAAATGAAATTTGATTTTTGTTTTTTAATAAAATAAAATACCAAGTCTTGAAATAACACAAAATAGAAATATGGGTTAGAAATTAGGGATCCATATTTTGGATATTATGTTTTTCTTGTATTTCCTATTTAACTCGGATTTGTGTAAACGAGTGTTCCTAGCTGCAAGCTAGAACTCTCAGAAAGATATGGATTGTTATTTTCTGGCATGATTTATCTTCGATATTTAATTCTTACACTACACTAATCTACGGTGAATTAACATCTAGGCATAAACCATCCAAACCAATAATCAATCCTCAAGAATACGATTATATAACCATTAGATCAAGACTACAAGTACACAATTTAATGTTTTAGTAGTGATTGGATTCAACCCAAAATCTCTACAAGAATATTTTGAAATCAAATCCAACCAAAATAATAACATTTCAAGAGCAAAATTCATGTTATACAATTGTTACAAAAAATCCAAAATTAAATAAGAAAAATACAATATTATATAAATCCAAAATACCTTCACCATAATACCTACCCGTTAAAAGGGATTTAGCTGCTCATTATTTTGTGGGCTGATATTTTTGCGGATGAAATGCTAAAAAATACATGTTGATGCCAAAAAGTGGCAGCGGGTCAACAGTATGGTCCGAGAGGATATCGGGGACACAAGACGGCCATCAGCACTGCAACTGGTTGAGTTCAGGGGTGGTGACGATCTCTGATCTGAGCTCTACTCTTCTATTCCAAGCACCTGCACAAAGACCCACCGGGATTGTACCCAGTAAAGTCCCTCCGGCGTAAGAGTAAGTATTCGGGGGTGAAGGGCTGAAAATATATTGAGTTCAGTAGTAGTCACGTACCTCTGGGTAGTGGGTGCCCCGGTGTATTTATAGGCGCCAGTGCTTGATTAGCGCCGCAAAATTAGGGGGTCAGCTCAGGTTAGCCCTCTAAATGTCTGGGCTGACTTTTGAGCCCATAAGTAGAGGCCCATGGGCCAGAGCCTCACAACGGCCCGATGAACTCCCGAGTGCTGAGGTGGCAAGCAGAGAGTACCTGATAGGTGTAAAATACCTATCTAATTCTAAACCGAATTTGCCAGTTTTCGAGTATTTTATTGAAGTTTGAATACCATTTTAGTTGTTTTTAGTAGTCAGGAGCAGGGATGAAAACAATTGGTAAACCGAGCAAAATAGTGCGAAAGGGGTAGCCAAAAATATGGAAAAAATGAGGTTTCAAATAACAGAGCAAATCCGCCTAGGCGAAGTTTCCACCGCTTAGGCGAGCATTCATCAGAAAGTTGCAATGTTGAAGATTTGAAATCCGCCTAGGCGAAGTTTCCACCGCCTAGGTGGAAATTCGTCAGAATGATTTCAAGGGCTGAAGTATTGGATCCGCCTAGGCGAAATTTCCACCGCCTAGGCGTAAATCCATCAGAATGCTGGATTAACTGAACTACTGGAGTGAGCTGCACTGCTGTAACCCCGCCTAGGCAAAGTGGCTACCGCCTAGGAGGAATTCTGTCAGTGAGATAAGGAGCCAAGAAGTTATTCCTCTGCCTAAGCGAAGATTCTATCGCTTAGGCGGAATTCTAACCGACTTAAGCACCGCCTAAGCGAAGTTTCCGCCGCTTAGGCGGAAATCGCAGAACAGGTCAAAATATCTATTTAGATATTTTTGAACCCCTAAGCCTATAAATACCCCTTGGCCACGTTTGAAACTTGTTGTTGAAGAACCCTAACCCTAGTAGAGAGCTCTTAAGCTATATTTTGAAGATCAAGAAGGAGGTTCATCATTCGGATAAAGAAGGATAACTTGCAAATCGATCATTAGCGACAGTGAACCGTTTCACTTCCAGATTTGATCGTTTCTCTCTTGTTTTATTCTTTGTAATCACTTTTTCATATCTAAGAATGTTGAAGCCCTCTTATTTTTCATGGTATATGGCTAAGAACTTGTAGTAGTTGTTAAATGTTACTTAGGTGTAGTCAAAATCATGTAACCGTTTAGTTGAGTAAATTTATGTTACTTTAACGTGTTGTTTGTCGAAATCCGATTGTATTTATCGTTATTCTTGATACTATGCTTGTATTGATAAACCGAGAATACGGGGTTTGACACTCGGGAGAGGTAACCCCGGATTCAGACTAAGTTAAATACAACGTGACGTTATAACGACCTGGGAGGGCGTTAGAACGTATGCAACCCATGACGTTGGCTCAAAACTCACACGACTTAGGGTCGTTAAGGCATTGAAGGGGACTTCTTCGTTGACACGAAGTCTTGTAATCCCTCGTTTTACACTCGAAGAGGTAGCGGAGGAGTTATTGATATAGAGGTTGTCGGATTAGATGGAAACCGTTATAGCTAACTAAATAAAATCGATTATGCATTATATGAAAGAGATTTATACCTAAGTAATTAATGTAATTAAAACTAACTTTATAGTTGTCATTTATCTTAGTATAGTAATTAGAAAACAAACAAAATTTAATTAGTCGAGATAATATGAAACTATTGAAATCACAATACTCACTTGAATTACCTGTCATTCCCAGTGGAACGATATCCGATCCTAAAAGATCCATTATATTAAAACCAGACCTCTTATACTTGTGAGAAGTCCAACTACCGCGAGGATGAAACATGTGTGAATCTGAGCGCATAGCAAGTTTTTGGCACCGTTGCCGGGGAAATAACAATGTGTTTTTCAATTAAGTTGATATTGTGATTAGGTAGTTAAATGTTAATCACGATAATTCTTTTGCTTTTAAATTTTATTCAATTCATTTATTTATATTATTTATCAATTGAATTTGAGCAGTGCATGCGGAGGAGTAAACGTATTGCTAAGCAAAAAGAAGAAAAAGCTACAACAATGGCTAGTGGACATGAGAATATTTCGCAACCACCAGAGCCGCAAGCACTCCAGCCTCCGGAGCATGAGAGGCCACAACGAGTTCTTCGGGACTATTATCGGCCCCTTATGTTGGAAAATTATTCAGGGATCCGGAGGCAGCCGATCCAAGCTAATAACTTCGAGTTGAAACTCGCCTTAATCAACATGGTTCAGCAGAACCAATATGGCGGGAATCTTCACGAAGATCCCAACGTACACTTGGCTACTTTTCTGGAAATCTGTGACATCGTAAAGATCAATGGAGTCGCCGAAGATGTGATACGGCTGAGGTTATTTCCATTCTCCTTACGAGACCGAGCAAGGGGATGGTTTCAATCGATTCAACTGGGGAGCATTAACACTTGGGAGGACCTTGCACAGATGTTCCTCACTAAGTTCTTACCACCCTCGAAGACGTCTCAACTCCGAGGCGAAATTGCGCAGTTTCGTCAAAGAGATTTCGAGCCACTATTTGAGGCATGGGAGAGGTTTAAAGACTTATTGAGAAGGTGCCCCCAACACGGTTATCAAGATTGGTTTCAAACCCAATTATTCTATAACGGGTTGGACGGCCAGACAAGAACGATAGTCGATGCGGCCTCCGGGGGATCATTGTTGTCCAAAACCCTAACCGAAGCAAATGCGTTATTGGAGGAGATGGCGGCTAATAACTATCAATGGCCAAATGAGAGGAACACGGGAAGACGGGTCACTTCTATTCAAGAATCTGACCATATTTCAACGTTATCGGCCCAAGTGTCCAAGCTCTCGGACCAATTAGTCACCTTATCTACAAAAGGTGCTTTGTTCGAATCAAGGGGAGGAAATAGCGGCAAGTAGTTCTCAGTCCGGATTGGATAACGAGTTTGAGGAATGCCATTTTCTGAACAACCGTGCTTACACTTTCAGGCCGGCTACCAACATTCCAACTCACTACAATCCCGGACTTCGTAATCATGAGAACTTTTCATATGCGAATAATCAGAACACTTTGCGACCACCTCCGGGGTATGGAAATCAATCTTCGAGATATCCAATGCAAGCTAATCTCCAAATGCAACAACCGCCAATGCACAATCCGAAGCCAAATTTGGATGAAGTTCTGGGATCATTTATGAAAGAGACGCAGACTATGATGCGTGAGACGCATAATCGCCTGAACAAACATAAAACACGACTGGACTCTATTGATACCACGTGTACCAACACTAATGCCACGGTGAAGGCTCTTGAGACTCAAATCGCGCAACTTGCTAGGGAAATTCAAGAACAACAAAAGGGGAAGTTTCCAAGCAACACGAAAACCAACCCTCGGGAATGCAAGGTGATTAAGTTGAGGAGCAGCAGAGACGTGGAAGTGAGGAGGCCTATGAAAACTGAGCCGGTTGTGAGTCGTGAGTTTCCGGATGATGAACCAAGAACTAGTGTGGAGGAAGACGTTGAAGAACAGGCCGATGAAGGAAAGGAGAAGCTAAGTGAAGACGTGAATGGGAGTAGCAACAAGGAGAAGTTGAGGAGAAAAGAAGAGATGAAAGGGTGATACCGGGAAGAGTAACATTTTCAGAGAATCTGCCGATTCTAGTTACACCATTGCCATATCCTCAAAGGTTCCAAAAGAGGAAGTTGGATGTTCAATTCAAAAAATTTCTTGAAATTTTCAAGAAAATCCACATCAACATACCCTTCGCGGATGCATTGGAACAAATGCCCAATTATAGCAAGTTCTTGAAGGATATCATGACAAAGAAGCGGAAGTTGGAGGATTATGAAACTGTGAAGCTAACTGAAGAGTGTAGTGCAATACTACAGAGAAAGTTGCCTACTAAATTAAAAGATCCGGGTAGTTTCACGATTCTGTGTACTATTGGGAAATCCCACTTCGATAAGGCACTTTGTGATCTAGGGGCAAGCATCAATTTGATGCCTTCTTCCATTTATCGGAAGTTAGGACTCAGAAGTGCAAAGCCTACGACTATATCTCTTCAAATGGCAGATCGTTCTCTAACCTATCCTAAAGGGATCATTGAGGATGTGTTGGTGAAAGTGGACAAATTTATTTTCTTGGTGGATTTCGTGGTGCTTGAGATGGAAGAAGACCGAGAGATCCCGATCATCCTGGGAAGACCTTTCCTTGCAATGGGAAAGGCCTTAAGAGATGTGAATAATGGCAATTTGACCTTAAGAGTGAACGATGAAGAAATAAGGTTCAACATTTTTAATACTATGAACTTTCCAGATGAATCTCCCAAATGCAATCGAGTTGATGTTGTGGACTCTTGCGTGCGGGAGTTCTTTCTTGCAAACATGAATATGGATTCCTTAGAGCGCACTCTCACAAATTCCTTATCTATGGGGGATCTTGGTGAGGGAGGCTCTACCACAGACTTTGATGTTGTGGAATACGTGCTAGATCTAGATGCTCAACCGAAAGCCGTAGATTATCTTATTCATGTGGCGGAGATTGAACAAGTTGAAGACTCTCCCGAGAAATTAAATTCGCCTCACGGTAGGTTATTACTCAAGCAATTACCGGAACACCTTCGGTATATCTTTTTGGGAGAGAATTTGACCGATCCAATTATAATCTCATCAACTCTGACGGAAGAAGAGGAGAGTAAGTTGCTAAGAATCTTGAAGAGGCACCGGTCCGCTTTTGCTTGGTCTATTTCAGATATCAAGGGAATTAGTCCGCCGGTGTGTATGCATAAGATTTTGATGGAGGATACGTTCAAACCCTCCATTGAACATCAACGGTGGCTAAATCCGGCTATGAAGGAAGTGGTGAGAGCGGAGGTGTTAAAGTTATTAAATGCGGGGATTATATACGCCATATCCGACAGTGAGTGGGTGAGCCCGGTGCAAGTGGTGCCAAAGAAAGGAGGCATGACAGGTAGTAAAGAATGAGAAGGATGACCTTATCCCGACACGGACCATCACAGGGTGGCGTGTATGTATTGATTATCGGAGATTAAATAAGGCAACAAGGAAAGATCATTTTCCTCTTCCTTTCATTGATCAAATGCTAGATAGTTTAGCCGGTTATGAGTACTACTGCTTTCTTGATGGCTATTCCGGTTATAATCAAATAGCCATTGCACCGGAGGACCAAGAGAAGACGACTTTCACATGCCCAGTATGGAACGTTTGCTTATCGACGTATGCCGTTTGGCCTTTGCAATGCACCGACAACTTTCCAACGGTGTATGATGGCAATATTTTCTGATATGGTAGAGGAGAAAATGGAAATCTTTATGGATGACTTCTCAGTCTTTGGATCGTCCTTTGATCATTGTCTCTACAATCTGGCGCTTGTTCTTGACTGATGTGAAGAGAAGAATTTGGTTCTAAATTGGGAGAAGTGCCACTTTATGGTTAAAGAAGGGATCATCTTAGGTTATCAAGTCTCTACCAAGGGGCTTGAGGTAGACCAAGCAAAGATAGAGACGATTGAGAAGCTTCCGCCACCAATAAATGTGAAAGGAGTTCGAAGTTTCTTGGGGCATACCGGCTTTTACGGGCACTTTATTAAGGACTTCTCGAAGACAGTGAAGCCGTTATGTCACCTTCTTGAGAAGGATACTTTGTTTGAATTCAATGAAGCTTGCATGGAGGCGTTTAAGGCGATAAAGGAGAAGTTGATCACGGCTCCAATAATGGTCGCTCCGGATTGGGAAATGCCATTTGAGATAATGTACGATACGAGTGACTATGCCGTTGGCGCGGTGTTAGGCCAACGGAAGGAGAAGATCTTCCGCTCGATCTATTATGTAAGCAAAACATTGAATGACGCCCAGGAAAATTACACCACAACGGAGAAAGAAATGCTAGCGGTGGTCTTTGCTTGTGATAAGTTCCGTTCATACATCATTGGGTCAAAAGTGATCGTCTACACAGATCACGCGGCTATCCGGTACTTATTTGCTAAGAAAGATGCCAAGCCAAGGTTGATTAGGTGGATTCTCTTATTACAAGAGTTTGATGCGAAGATAAGGGACAAAAAGGGGAGTGAGAACGTTGTTGCCAACCATTTGTCGAGATTGATCCAAGATGACGTTGGTGATGAGTCTAATATCACGGAAGTGTTCCCTAACGAACAACTCTTTGTAGTAGAAAATGCACTTCCGTGGTATGCTGACATTATTAATTATCTTGCATGTGGCGTGTTACCACCTGAGTTGATGGGAGCCCAAAGGAAGAAATTTCTTTTTGATGCTAAGTATTATCTGTGGGATGAGCCATTGCTATTCAAGAAATGTGCTGATCTGTTGATCCGGAGATATGTTCCGGAAGAGGAAATGGCTAGTATTCTCTACCATTGCCATTTATCACCTTGTGGCGGCCATTTTGGTGCGACTCGAACGGCATCAAAAGTACTGCAATCAGGTTTTTATTGGCCCTCTTTGTTTAAAGATTCATATACGTTTGTAAAAGCCTGTGATAGATGTCAAAGGGTAGGTAACATATCAAGGAGGCACGAGTTGCCACTGGCGTCAATTCTGGAGCTTGAGTTGTTTGATGTGTGGGGATTGGATTTCATGGGACCATTTCCGCCCTCATTTGGGAAGGAGTATATTCTGCTAGCAGTGGATTATGTGTCCAAATGGGTCGAGGCCGTGGCAACACCTACTAATGATGCCAAAGTGGTGTTAAAGTTCCTTCAACATAATGTCATGACACGGTTCAAGACACCTCGAGCCTTAATCAGTGATAAGAGGACCCACTTCTGTAACAAAATGCTTAATGCCTTGTTGGCAAAGTATGGAGTGAGGCACAAGGTGGCGCTACCATACCACCCACAGACAAATGGCCAAGCAGAAGTTTCAAACCGTGAGATCAAGCTCATTCTGGAAAAGACGGTTCATACAAATAGCAAGGATTGGGCGGTGAAGCTTGATGATGCTTTATAGGCGTATCGCACAGCTTTTAAAACACCGATCGGCATGTCGCCGTATCGATTGGTGTTTGGGAAAGCTTTTCATTTGCCCGTTGAATTGGAGCACCGTGCATTCTGGGTAATCAAGAAACTCAATTTTGACATAAAAGCTTCTAGGTGCGCAACGTCTTCTCCAATTAAATGAAATGGAGGAATTTCGGCACAAGGCTTATGAGAATGCCAAGCTCTACAAAGACAAAACGAAGAGATGGCATGACAAAATAATAGTCCGGAGGGAGTTCAGTCCGGGCCAACAAGTCCTATTGTTTAATTCAAGGCTGAGGCTCTTTCTCGGAAAGTTGAAATCTCGGTGGTCTGGACCGTTCCGGATCAAACATATCTATCCTTTTGGAGCTATCAAGCTAGAAGCCGAAGACGAATGTACTTTCCGAGTCAACGGGGAGCGGATCAAGCATTACTTCAAAAATGAAGAGCGAGTTGTGGAGAACATCTCCCTCGTTGAAGGATAAAGCCAGAATTCTTGAAACGTCCATGCTAGGGACGTAAAACCAAGCAACATTTTTTTGACATGACATCGAGGGTAACGAATATTCCCAACTTTTGTATAAATACCTTTTTGGAGATCGTATTGATCTTGTTATATTAATTTTTTCTGGTGAATTGATAAGGTTAGATGCTTAGGATTGATTTGCATGTTAAAACTGATTTGAGGATTGAAGAGGAAATAAGAGGTGTAGAGAAACAATGTGAAAACCTGAAGGAATTTAGCTTAGGTCCACTGGAAAAAATTCGCTCAGGCGGAAAACCCACCGCCTAAGCGGATTTACAACCAAATCAGAGTTTCACACTGGTGTAAATTCGCCCCAGCGAAAAAATCACCGCCTAAGCGAATTTACACCAGAAGGTTTTCAAAAGAAAAGGCGCTAATCCACCTAAGCGGTAAAACCACCGCCTAGGCGAATTTACGCGAACTCTGTTTTTAAAACCCACAGTCCACTTTGCAAACGGCATTTCCCTCCTAAAAATTTCAAGAAACCTCTCAATTTCACTATCCCAAATTCCTTCCCCCTTTTTAAGATTCATTCTATAGTGCTAAAAACTTGGATTCTCATCAACAATCTTCCTCAAAACGTGGAATTCCTCCACCCATTCTCGAAAATTAGGGTTCGAGCGGTGAAACAGTGTGAAATCACCATTCTCCACTGATTTGATCAAATTTTTCGACAAGTAAGTGTTAATGATCCTATTCTTCACTTAGTTGATGAATTTTTTGTTTCATTTGATCATTTATTTCAACAAAACAATGGATTTGATTGGAACCCTAAACCCTAGTTTGCGATTTTCATGCTAAATGGGATTGAGGAATGCTACATGATAAACCCTATCATATTTTTATGTGATATACAATATGAATCATGTAGTTTGCGCTACATTGCGACAAAAATGTGATTTGGTTATGGTTGGTAGGATATGTGTTGAGATTTGTATCATGTGGTTTTGATTGGCATATGATTGATTAAATAGGGTATGGTTGGTCCGCTGACTAGCGTTTGAATTGCATATCCTATTGTTATTATTGTGGTTCGTATGGTGATTTGAATTTTCAGGGACAATGGCAAAGCGCAGGGCTGCCAAGCATCCAAGAACAGACGAACCTCCGTCCGCTTCGGATTTCAATTCCCTTAAGTTTGTTTCTAAGCAGGCGGAGGATCGATATAAAGAACATGAGAGTAAGTGGCCAGGTATCCGTCAAAGAGGATTTGGGCCTTTGAATGATCTTCCTGAAGAAATATGAACTGTGATCGTACAAAGACGATGGCAACAGTTCTGTGCCCCACCTCCAACGGGCGAGTTGGCCCTTGTTCGAGAATTTTATGCCAATATCGCAGAGGCCACAGGAGTTCAAACACGGGTCCGAAACATTCCCATCCTATTCAGTACCGATCATTTTAATGAATTGCTAGGGTTGACGGGGCCTAAAGCTTCAAGAGATTTAGGCGATGCCACCTCACCAACCATGAGTTCGGTGATTCAGGCCTTGACGACAAGCAACGCACAGTGGACCAACACATGGCAGGGCCAAGCAATCTTCAAGTCGCGGTTTCTAAAACTGATCCCCAAGATTTGGTTTTCATTTATCTGCGCTAATCTGCTCCCGACGACCCATGTGTCTGACGTTTCCAAGGAGAGAGCTTTCATGCTCTACGGCATTGATAGAGGGACCCCCATAAACGTCAGCTGGCACATTTATTCTTCCATACTTCATGCTACCAAGTCGAAAAAGGGTGCCCTTCCTTTTTCTTCCTTCCTCACCGCGCTTTTTCAACGAGCCGGAGTTCGAATCACGTCCACTAGTCCTTTTCCTCCTGTGAAGCCACTTGATCTAGCATTGATTAAAAGGTTATGGAAAAGCGGACAGGGTGAACGAGAGGAGGGTCAAGAAGAGGAAGAAGCGGGTCCTTCGGAACAACCAACGCCTACAACCAGCCGAGGCCAAATCGCACAAATCTTACGAGATGTTCGTAGTTTCCAGTCCGATATGACTCAACTTCAAGATAATTTTGCCTGGATAGAGAACTACATGGAATCCTACATCCGGCAACAAGATCAAAACCAACGAGTCATATTCGAGCATCTTGGAATCGACATGGCGCGTTATATGCCCGTGCCACTTTCCGAGCCAGATGAGCCGCCACCGCCATCTCATCCACAATAAACGGTAGGAGGTTAGATTTCTGTGTCTTCCCTCCTAGGTATGTGTCCGCCCCAGTTTTAATACATATTTTTCTATTCTGCTAAGGGTTCACTGCTTAGGCAGTGGGAACACTGCCTTGTTTAAGTTTGGGGGGAGTATGACATGCATCGTAGTTTTTGTTTTTTTTTTTTTGTCTTGAAGGGGATAAGAAGGATGATGAAAATTTTTTATGTAAAGGGGAACAAAAAAAATTCTTTTTGCTGTACAAATTTATTTATTAATGTTAAAATTTTTGTAAATTTTGAAATTCTTTTTGTTATACATGTGTAATGTTTAGCTATGCATGTGTAAGGATAATTAGCATAGGTAATATTAGTTTGTAGAATTAGAGTAGAATTGTTAATGAATTGAGTTGTACAAGCATGCTGAGTTTTTGAGTTCGTCCGAACCATGTCCCGATGATGAAAATTACCCCCTAAATTGTGTTTTAAGGTTGAGGGTAATGCCATTCACGTGTGTTTTGTGTGCTTAGCATGTTGATTAGGTAAAAATTATTTTGATCCTAAATCGCACGATTGCATAAACTCGTTGTATAATTAATTGAACGATTGGACGCCGATTATTCAGTATTAAGTTCATGACATAAATGAGGAGTCTAGAACTTGACTGGGGGAGGCTTGAGGCGAAATTATAAGTAAGGTAATTCCGGAGGCATGATATAGGCCCTCGTTTTTATCGCTTGAACCTTTTGAAACTAACCTAAAAAGTTATTCCCTCGTTCTCCTGTCGAAGCCATAAAATTGTGTCACTTCTGAACTTGTTTCTATACTTTAACCAAGTAAATCTTTCAGAACCATTGTCTCTAGGAATAAAAGTGAAAAATTGAGTGAAAACAAGTAGCATTAGATTATGCTAACTTAAAGCGGGCAATCAGGGTTTCAGTATTTTTGGTTAAGTATAAGAGTATTCACTTGTCAAGCTTTTAGTTGTATCTAAACACTCCTAAAATTGTACAAAATTGAATAAGTTTGGGGGTGTTCTAAAAAAAAAAAAAAAAAAAAAAAAAAAAAAAAAACACAACTATGTGAATATAGTGTTTAAATTCAATAGTTTTGACAAGTGAATACAAGTTTACTAAATCCTGTTCAGGGTAATATCTTCAAAGATAAGGGAGTCATGAGAGAGATTTAGTGACAAGCGTTTGTACCTCGGGTATCGTTAAAATTATAACGAGTTTCTAATCCTACGATACCCTTGGCCGTTCTCCAAAGCCTGACCAAGCCCTATTGATCTCTGTGAATGTCCGAACCTACATTAGTGGATAGTTGAGCCTAGTCAAGCATATGGTTTCCCTTAATGTTTTAACAAGTTAAGTCATGATCTTATTCATTGAAAAATCCAATCTTGCGTTTGATTTGTTATATATCCGAGTTCTCACACACACACATTTCAATAGGATCTAAAATGATTTGAACTGATATTGAGTGTTTAAATTCTGGAACACCACGTGGTGTGTGTTATTCCTTAACCAGATTTGATTACGAGTTATTGAGGGAAGAAGAGCATGGTTTCTTTGACTAAACTTAAATCTCACAGGCGTGTACGTCTTATTTGTTAATGATTACGTATCTGTAGTTTAGGATGTAGCTAATTAGTGTAGTTAGTGTTATTTAGCATTAGGGTGTTTTGCTCGAGGACTAGCAAAATTTCAAGTTTGGTGGTATTTAATAGGTGTAAAATACATATCTAATTCTAAACCGAATTTGCCAGTTTTTGAGTATTTTATTGAAGTTTGAATACCGTTTTAGTTGTTTTTAGTAGTTAGGAGCAGGGACGAAAACAATTGGTAAACCGAGAAAAATGGTGCGAAAGAGGTAGCCAAAAAGATGGAAAAAATGAGGTTTCAAATAACAGAGCAAATCCGCCTAGGCGAAGTTTCCACCGCCTAGGCGAGCATTCATCAGAAAGTTGCAATGTTGAAGATTTGAAATCCGCCTAGGCGAAGTTTCCACCGCCTAGGCGGAAATCCGTCAGAATGATTTCAAGGGCTGAAGTATTGGATCCGCCTAGGCGAAGTTTCCACCTCCTAGGCGTAAATACATCAGAATGCTAGATTGACTGAACTGCTGGAGTGAGCTGCACTACTGTAACTCCACCTAGGCGAAGTAGCTACCGCCTAGGCGAAATTCCGTCAGTGAGATAAGGAGCCAAGAAGTTAGTCCTCCGCCTAAGCGAAGATTCTACCGCTTAGGCGGAATTCTAACCGACTTAAGCACCGCCTAAGCGAAGTTTCCGCCGCTTAGGCGAAAATCGCAGAACAGGTCAAAATATCTGTTTAGATATTTTTGAACCCCTAAGCCTATAAATACCCCTTGGCCACGTTTGAAACTTGTTGTTGAAGAACCCTAACCCTAGTAGAGAGCTCTTAAGCTATATTTTGAAGATCAAGAAGGAGGTTCATCATTTGGATAAAGAAAGATAACTTGCAGATCGATCATTAGCGACAGTGAACCGTTTCACTTCCAGATTTGATCGTTTCTCTCTTGTTTTATTCTTTGTAATCACTTTTTCATATCTAAGAATGTTGAATCCCTCTTATTTTGCATGGTATATGGCTAAGAACTTGTAGTAGTAGTTAAATGTTACTTAGGTGTAGTCAAAATCATGTAACCATTTAGTTGAGTAAATTTATGTTACTTTAACGTGTTGTTTGTCGAAATCCGATTGTGTTTATCGTTATTCTTGATACTATGCTTGTATTGATAAACCGAGAATACGGGGTTTGACACTCGGGAGAGGTAACCCCGGATTCAGACTAGGTTAAATACAACGTGACGTTCTAACGACCCGAGAGGGCGTTAGAACGTATGCAACCCATGACGTTGGCTCAAAACTCACACGACTTAGGGTCGTTAAGGCATTGAAGGGGACTTCTTCGTTGACACGAAGTCGTGTAATCCCTCGTTTTACACTCGAAATAGGTAGCGGATGAGTTATTGATGCAGAGGTTGTCGGATTAGATGGAAACAGTTATAGCTAACTAAATGAAATCAATTATGCATTATATGAAAGAGATTTATACCTAAGTAATTAATGTAATTAAAACTAACTTTATAGTTGTCATTTATCTTAGTATAGTAATTAGAAAACAAACAAAATTTAATTAGTCGAGATAATATGAAACTATTGAAATCACAATACTCACTTGAATTACCTGCCATTCCCAGTGGAACGATATCCGATCCTAAAAGATCCATTATATTAAAACCAGACCTTGTATACTTGCGAGAAGTCCAACTACCGCGAGGATGAAACATGTGTGAATCTGAGCGCGTAGCAGTGCCTCAAACTGTCAGTTCGGCAGGTCGGATCTCAGCTTGTCGGTCCCGATTTCTTCGCTGAGACAACCCTCAACTCGGCTGGAGGGCATCCCGGCTCGGTACTGAGGGTATTTTAGCTCTCATCCCGACTGCTCTTCTATAATTGGGCATATTTTGACCATGTGGTGTACCTGACGAGATTCCCCTATATCAGTTACCTCCCAAGTCCCGAGGGTAGGAGTGAAACGTGACGGCCTCAGGATTTTAAAGGAGCAAGCAAGTAGTAGTACGGAATGACGGTCACAAAATGCAAAAGCGGTATACCATAGACCCTTGGGGAAAAAACAGCGGTAAGAAGGAAGGCAAAGAGCAGAGTCCAGGCTGATGAGAAGACATTTTCTTCTGTTCAGCAGGTCGGCAATACGACGGAAGCGGCAGTGGTAGGTGAGAATTTGGAGTCTTTCATGTTTTGAATGTTGGCAGAGCTGAGAGACCGTCAGGTCATGAGTTCGGCCATTATCCACGCCGTAGAATTTTACAGGGGTGAAAAGTTAGAGAGGCTTCCCCCTTTTGAAAATGGCCGAGCTAAGAGCTCATAGGGTCGTGAGCTCGGCCAAATGTGATGCCTGAAATAATTATTTATTTATTTATTTTGGGTAGGAAGTTTGAAAGCCTTCCCATTTGGATTTTGTCCGAGCTGAGAGCCCGTTAGGTCGTGAGGTCGGCCATTATCACTGCCTTAGAATTTTTCAAGGGTGAAAAGTTGGAGAGCCTCCCCCTTTCTGAAAGTGGCCGAGCTGAGAGCCCGCCAGGTCGTGAGGTCGGCCATTATCACTGCCTTAGAATTTTTCAAGGGTGAAAAGTTGGAGAGCCTCCCCCTTTCTGAAAGTGACCGAGCTGAGAGTCCGTCAGGTCGTGAGGTCGGCCATTTTCACTGCCTTAGAATTTTTCAAGGGTGAAAAGTTAGAGGGCCACCCCCTTTTTGAAAGTGGCCGAGCTGAGTGTACTATCTTCTTACCAAACTATTTTTCTATGTATATATATGATGAAATATGTGTTTACTTAAACTGTATAAATTTATAAATGATATGGATCAAGCAGGATTTGGGTGAGTTGGTAAACTGGATTTTCAGAAGATTTCGATGGTTTTTGAAATGAAGCTGAAAATGAATTTTTGTTGGATTTGGTGAAATCAGACGGTGTTTTCAAAACAGAATAGAAAACATCTATTTTTCTAAAAATGCCTGATTTTCTAAAAATAAAGGGTGAAAAAGTAGTTTTGATAAAATCATACGTTTTTTTTTAAAAGAAAGTGTGAAATATGATTTTTGGATTTAAAAGTTGATTTTGAGGAAAAGAGATAAACGTGATGATTTGACGATATTGAATAGACGATATTTATTGAGTTGTGATTCGATGATGCTGTATTTGATTTGACGATACCATAGTATTTATCTGTTTCGGTAGAGTTAGGTTATCCGCTTAGGCGGAGTGATGTTATTCGCTTCGGCGGAGTGATGTTTATCTACTTCAGCAGAGTGATGTTACACGTTTATACTGCGCAGTGATTATCCACTTCAGCGGAGTGATGGGTGTTCGTAGGAAGGCATATCTTACAGATGGTACGGTACCGTTGCAACTCCCGATCAGTGAGGTTAAAACGATCACTATGGCTAGTCAGTGTGTGTTGTGGTGGAGTGGGTGTTTGAGATAGTGATGTTTTACTTATAGTGGGTGATTTATTATTTATTATGGTGATTGGTATTATTTTACTAGATGGGTTGGAATGGAACTTATATTTATTGCTTTATTTTCACTGTTTATATTATGGAGAATTTTACTAGTTACGTGCTGTTTCTATACTCATGCTTGATCCATTTAGATGTTGTAGAATGAATTATTATTATAAAATATTTTTACTAAGAAGGCAGTATACTCGCAGATAAAATAGTTAGGAGTCGGTCGGTCCCCTACTGGCGCTAGATAGAGTTATGCGAGTCACGCAAAGGAGTCATTTGAGGAAAATTTTGGAGGCGAAATACCAGAAATGAAATCTAAGTGAGGTTCAGGGGATTTGTTTGATTGTATTTATATTCGGGACGGTGTATCCCTATCAGATGGGATTATTATATGTGTATAGATTTATAATTTTATTATTGACGTATTGGGGTTGACTAGTCAGTTGGGCGGTGTCATGTCTACGTCACGCCGGCCCCACATGACGGGTGTCCGGGGTGGGGTGTGACATAACTAGTAGCAAAAAAATTAAAATTTTGATAAAAAAAAAAAAATGAGGATTTTATTATTCAGTCCTCTATAAAGAGCCTATAGAGTAATCATACCCACAAAATATTTAGGAAAAAATCTTTCATTTTTGGCCCCCTGTTAACATTTATTTACGATTTCTGTCATTTTTTCATATGCAAAAAAGACAAAATATACACACATAACATTAACGTTAACTTAAAAAATATTATTGCATTTTTTTTTTGGCTGTCACGTTAACTCATGGTTGTCGTCTATTTTGTGTGCGTTAACGTTAATACACACATGTTTTTGTATTTGACGTTCTTTTTTGTATGCCACATTAACTAATCGTCCTCATATGTAGGTTTGCTCATGATATGTTGTGTTAAGATTAAGACAAAAGGAGTATGTTGACATTAACGTTTTAATGCATCTCATTGTCATGATGTTTTAACCTTAACGCAATAAGTAAGAGTCAAGTAATTTCATTTTTTATTATATTTTTGGTATTAACATTAACGGAATAAGCAAGGCCCAAAGGGGATGATATTTTGGAATTTAACGTTAACGCAAAATTTTTTTTGTCATGATGTTTTAACGTTAACGCAATAAACAAGAGTCAAGTAATTTCAATTTGGTTATTTTTTTGGTATTAACGTTAACGCAATAAGCAAGGCACAAAGGATAATATTTTGGAATTTAACGTTAAAGCAATTTTGTGTTTTTTGTCATGATGTGTTAGCGTTAACGCAATAAGTAAAAGTCAAGTAATTTTATTTTTGGTTATATTTTTGGTATTAATGTTAACGGAATAAGCAAGGCCCAAAGGGGATGATATTTTGGAATTTAACGTTAAAGTAATAATTTTTTTGTCATGATATTTTAACGTTAACGTAATAAGCAAGAGTCAAGTAATTTCATTTTTGGTTATATTTTTGGTATTAACGTTAACGGAATAAGCACAGTCCAAAGGGGATGATATTTTGGAATTTAACGTTAACACAATAAATTTTTTGTCATGATGTTTTAACGTTAATGCAATAAGCAAGAGTCACATAATTTCAATTTAGTTATATTTTTTGTATTAATGTTAACACAATAAACAAGGCATAAGGGATGATATTTTGGAATTTAACGTTAACGCAATTTTGTGTTTTTTGTCATGATGTGTTAACGTTAACGCAATAAAGAAGAGTCAAGTAATTTCAATTTGGTTATATTTTTGGTATTAACGTTAGTGTAATGAACAAGCGACAAAGTATGAATCAGACAGGAAAATATATACATTTTTAGTTTTGTGTCTAGTTTTAAATATTAACTCATTTTCAACATCGAACTGTGGTTTTATCGTTAACATATTTTATTTTTTGCTTGAATATTTAACATATTTTGCTTGAATATTTACGTGGTATTTTGTCCTTTTGACTTGATATTTGTTTGGTTTGGGTTATCGTTCACATTATGCACATTTTTGGGTTTTGTTCTGTGTTAAAACATTAACTCACCTCTTGTTATATTTGTCTTTTTTTTTTTCTTTTTTTATTTAGCTGGATGTGCGTTAATGTTAATGGATATTTTTTGAGTTTCTATATATTAAATGTTAAAGCATTTTTATTTGCGTTAACGTTAATACACATTTTTTTTGGATCTCTCGTGTGTAACGTTAACGTATTCATCTTGTCAGGAAAAATCATTGTGCGAAATCAAAACGCTAAAACACCGACGTTAACATTAATGCACAAACACCGTGAAAAAATTCATGTTGTCCAGAAAAACATGTGTGAAAAAATCACACAAACACTAACGTTAACGTCAATGCACATTTTTGGGTTCTCTTTTGTGTTAAAACGTTAACTCACCTCTTGTGATATTTGTCTTCTTTTTTTAGCTATGTGAGTTACTATTAATGAACATTTTTGGGCCTTATCTGTATTAAATGTCAAAACATTTTGGTTTGTATTAACGTTAATACACATTTTCTTTGAGTCTCCTGTGTAACGTTAATGCATTCATGTTGTCCAAAAACCCATATGTAAGAAAAAAAAAAAAAAAAAAAAAAAAAAAACTGCGTTAACGTTAATGCACACACACTATGTAAAAAATCCATGTTGTCCAGAAAATCTATATGTGAGAAATCAAAAAACAAAAATACTGACATTAACGTTAATGCATACACATTATGTGAAAAAATCCATGTTATCCAGAAAAATACATGTGAAAAACTCACACAAATACTAACGTTAACGTAAAGATAAAACACCCCATCCAGCTCTACCACCATCGAGCAAAATCAATCTATATTTCAACACAATCCAAAAAACACTAAACAAAACCTAGTATGAGCAACACTAAATGAACGATATCTGAACGCTTTCATGTTTGTCCGGACAACATATGAGAAAAAAATGACACAAAACACACTAATGTTAACATAAAAATTACCACCCCCACCTCCACCACCTAAAATCACACAAATACAAACGTCAACGATTTGGTTTAGAGAGAGAGAGAGTGAAGTGAAGAGTTGCCCGAACTTGCGATTTCCGACAATGGCGACGGGGTTGGGTGTTAACACCGAAGCTGTCGACCTGAACATGTTTGGATCAAACCATTCAGAAAAACAATTGTATGCATACTCTGTTTTTTCACATGATAATGGAGAAGAAAAATCTGCCAAAATCTTGAAAAATGAAGAGCGTAAAGGCTTCGAGTACATTTTAATTGAATTTGTTGAGAAAAAAGGGGAATGGTCATGAGCTTACCAAGCTGCGATTAAGAGGGTGATTATAGCGGCACTTGATGCCCTAGAAACCCAAAATCCGCATGGAACTCGAACAGTAATTAAATGTACCCACCTTCGATTACCTGGCAAAAACCCAGATCTGGGTTCCGATTACGATGAATGTCGCCGGCGTGGTCAAGGATTGGATCTGATAGCCTTTTCGTGGACGGTGATTGAGGACCTCCTGTTGTCAACGATCTCGTAATCTAAGCCGTAAGACCTGTCGGCGGTGGAATTGAAGCCTTCATCGGCGTCAAAGAAAGTGACGCTTTCTCCACTGTCATCGTCGGAGACGAAGAGTGCAGATGTGAAGAGCTTGAATGTGAAGACCGGAAGCCGAATTGCTGATTTGGCAAGGCTACTGTCCGGATCGGAAACCGAAACTCGATGGCTCCGGACTCGATCTGACGTACGACGGATGGACGGGCCTAGTGGTGGCCTTCAACAATGAATGTGGCGACGGGGCCTGGCACTGCTTCTCCATTTCGGATGTGAGAGAGAGAGAGAGAGAGAGTAAATTTGACTTTCAATTGTTTTACATATTAAAAAGGTATACTAGTCTTTTCAACATGTCTGTAGATCTGAATACTACAAACGAACTGTTTAAAAAAGACTTTTTTATAAAAGGAAAAAGATAGTTTTTGGTCCTTGAAAGATGACTAGAGTGTCTAATTGGCCACTAAGATTTAAAATTCGACACATTTGCTTTTAACATTTGAAATTCGTTCCAAATTGGCCTTTGAAGAGGATTCTGTGAAGTCAAAGTAACGGTCAACGTTACTTTAAGGGCATTTTGGTCTTTTTATTCAATGGGATTAATTTAAAAACTCATCTAAACTTCTAGGGGTCAAAATATTTTTTTCTTGGGGTCATTTAATTTTCTATCTAAAACTTAAGGGTGTATTGTGTATTTTTTTTCTTTTAATTCATCTTCTTCCCTCCCCATCCCATCTCCGGCGAGCCAAGCCCCACTGCTGCCAAAAGTTGCCGATATCAAATTTTCGATCTTCAATTTTCCACCACCAGGTCAACACTGCAACGATCCACCATTTGTTGGCTCAGCCTACTCCATCAATGTAGAGGTTCTTCAGTCAGACCATGAATCCTAAACTGCCTGCTCCACCACCTACGACGGAAGTTGCAACATCCTCTTGCTATGGAGCCTCGTTGGAGGAATCGATTCAAATCGCTTCGAATTCGCCCAAATATTTGGAAATCGAACCTGTTGTTCGATTTCGATTTTGAAAACGAAAGGGTTCTATTGACAAGAAATCGAAACTTTATTTTGATTTCGAGCTCGAAATCGCAGACGACGAAGATGACGACGAACAATTTCGCCATGGACAGACGAAGAAGATGAAGCAGACGACTGAGAGAAGGGCTCGCGAGACCAATCGAGATTTCAAAATCAAAATGAAAATCGAAACCCTAGTTCGAGTTCGATTTCAATTTCGAAATCAAAGTCAAAATCGATTTAGATTTTGAAATCGAACCTGTTGTTCGATTTCGATTTAGAAAACGAAATCAAAATCGATTGGGGCTCGAAATCGAGATTTCGAAATCCATTTTTTGTCTCTCTCTCTCTCTTCTGCAACAACATTCTCTCTCTCTCTCTCTCTCTCTAAAAACCCACTTAATTTTCCCTCGAACCCTACCCTAAAAGAACAACACCCAGACCCTCCTTGCATTCACAAAATCAATGGAGGATGGTGAAGAAGAGGCAGACGACGATGGTCTACGGCGGTTGTGTGGTGGTGCTCGGTAGTGCAGAGAACAAAGGAGGAGAGATTGAGGAGCCAAAAGTGGGGAAAAAACATTTTGACCCCTTAATTTAACAAAATATGCAAATAGATCCCATTAAATTAATAAGGTTGAAATGACGCATATATCCCTGGCCTAAATAGTCACGTGCTTATCACGTGATTGTTTCCATCCAAAATCTCCAAATTTTACTAACAGAACCCGATCCAGGGGCCAATTTGGAACGATTTTCAAATATTGAGAGCAAATGTGTCGAGTTTCAAATCTTAGAGGCCAATTGGATACTTTAGCCATTTTTCAAGGACCAAATATGTATTTTTTCCTTTTATAAACAACCTCTTAATTTAGGACTATTTAATAAAAACCTCTAAAAAAAAATTATAATATAAAAAATACGAATAAGAAATTATGAAAATAGTAACTTGTCTTAAATACAACTCTCTGATTAATTTATAAATAAATATTCTAATTAATAATGGGTTCCTCAATTTTACTTTTATATAAATTTACAGCATTATAATGGTTTATTAAATTTTATTTAGTATAAAATTCGATATTTTTTTTTAATTATTGCTGAAATTTTAAGGACATAATTATATTTCCAAATATATAAGTTATATCATTTATTTAAAATACATAAAATACTTCATATTTGTATATAATATTCGTTATTCTTTTTTAAATTTTCATTCTAATTAATGTTAATTAAAATATTAGTGCAAATTAAAAAATAAAAATCAACTATTAAATATTAAAATCAACTCATAATTTCAATAAATATACATTTCTTTAGAATTTGTTGTTTTTACTTTTTTTAAAGATTAACAATTATAAGTATTTTTTTTTTTATCAACAAAAAAAATTGGTTTTCACTCTAAAAAAATTGACATTTAAGTTGATGGGTGTAATTGTAAATATTAGATTCTCTACTCTTTTATTTATCTTAATTCAGTCCCTTCAATTTTTAATGACAAGAGTTTGATCCATTTATTTGATGGGGAGCTAACAAGAAAGCAACTAATTAAAAAAAAAGGAAAATGGGCAAAAATTTCATTTTTTTAAGTCTAATTGGTGAAAAATCATTTTATGTTATTAGGTTTTGATTTAGTCCTTTAAGTTAGATTTTACTTGTGTTTTAGTCCTGCATTGCAGGAATTGTAGGGATATTAGAGGAATTGTAGGGAGCCTTTTAGGTGGCGTTTGGTTAGTGTTCCCTACTTTTTTAAACCCAACTGGAATGAGTTGGGTTAAAAATTTTGGGAACAGAATTGTGTTTGGTAACGACAATTTTTGTTTTGTGTTGAGAACAGAATTGTGTTTGGTAACGATTTTATTCTAAAACTAATTTATTTTTTTTGAAATTTTTTTTTGTGTTTGGCGGCAGTTGGCGGTGGTCGGACGGCGGCTGTGGCGGCGGTGGTGTTAGACGGTGGCCGGACTGGCGGACGCTGGCGACGACGGTGGTGGCCGACGGCGGCGGATGGATGGATAGCGACACACGGTGTCCGGAGACGGTCGCCGGAAGTGGCCGGCTGGTGACCAGTGGCGGTGGACAGCGGCGGGTGGTCGTCGGACGGTGGCTAGAGTTGAGAACTTTGGGTTGAGTTTTTTGGGAAAAAAAAAAAAAAATTGTTTCTCATTTCCTTAACATTTTGAAAATCAATTCCTATTTTGAGGTTGGATTGAGTTGGGTTGGGTTAAGTTTTGTATTTGCTAAACGCGTTCCCAAAAATCAAACTCAGAATTTTTGAGTTAGATTTGGTTGGGAACACTAACCAAACGGGGCCTTAGTGAGTACATTCAGTATTTTATAGTGAATTCTGTTACATGTAACTAATGTTAGTTATAATTTCATAATTGTTACTTTTCACACATATTTGAGTATTTTTAATTACATGTACTTATATAATATTAGTTACATGTTACAAGTACATATATATGTATAATATTTTGTGACGTAACTAAAAAAATATCAAACTTTTTAGTTATATATTATAAACATGTAACTAAAAAGTTACATATTGTTGAAACATGTAACTAGCACAAAAAAAAAAAAAAAAAAAAAAAAAAAAAAATAGTTATCTATATACCTAATACAGTAATATTGCACACAAAGTAGTTACATGTAACTGGCGCGTGGTTATCACATGAAAAAGGCTTTCATCTTTTTAAAACAGGTAGGACTAAATCAAAATTTTTTACCGTATGTTGGACTTTTGACCAATTAGAACTTAAATGGAGGATCTCCCACCAATTGTCCCTTAAAAATATTGAAGGACTTAACTGAGAAAAATGAAAAGATGAGAGACTATAAATATTTTTACTTTATATCATGGAATTTTATTTTAACTTTATTATTTATTATTTTTTTATTATTAATAAAGTAAAAAATATTTTTTTATTTTTCATTAAATTCAAGTAAAAATTCAATTTGGTTGACAAGATACCTATTCGGTTGACAGATTAGATCAAGATATACAATTTAAACCTAATATTTCTAACGGTCGATTGATTTGTCAAGTCGATGATCGCTCAAATTTAATACCCTTAATTAAGCGAAAAATATTGCAATATAGTGTACTTAAGTAAGTGTGTCGAACTATAGGGATTGGTCTTGTAACTATCGATTTTCGATTATTTTTCTTTCCGAAATGAAATGAAATGAAACGAAATTTGATTTTTGTTTTTTAATAAAATAAAATACCAAGTCTTGAAATAACACAAAATAGAAAACTGGGTTAGAAATTAGGGATCCATATTTTGGATATTATGTTTTTCTTGTATTTCCTATTTAACTCGGATTTGTGTAAACGAGAGTTCCTAACTGTAAGCCGGAACTCTCAGAAAGATATGGATTGTTATTTTCTGGCATGATTTATCTTCGATGTTTAATTCCTACACTACACTAATCTACGGTGAATTAACATCTAGGCATAAACCATCCAAACCAATAATCAATCCCCAAGAATACGATTGTATAACCATTAGATCGAGACCACAAATACACAATTTAATGTTTTAGTAGTGATTTGATTCAACCCAAAATCTCTATAAGAATATTTTGAAATCAAATCCAACCACAATAATAACATTTCAAGAGCAAAATTCATGTTATACAATTGTTACACAAAATCCAAAATTAAATAAGAAAAATACAATATTACATAAATCCAAAATACCTCACCATAATTCCTACTCGTTAAAAGAGATTTAGCCGCTCATTATTTTGTGGGCTAATATTTTTGCAGATGAAATGCTCAAAAATACCAGTACAACTATCTGCGAACCCGCTTCATCCCTTAGCAAAATGGTGAGAAGAGAGTGGGGAGTGAAAAGGGTCAAAAGTGGGGACAAGGGAGACTGGTGCACCAATTTCAGTACACCCATGTGCTGGCAGAGAGCTTTTTAAAAGAGCTCTCTGCCTCAAGTTGGTGCACCAAAAAGGGATGCACCTCTCGGTGCACCATCCTAGCAGAGAGCAGAGCTCTCTGCCCTGCTGCTGGTCACCCGACCAGCTAATGGTCGCACATGCGACCAGTTAGGTGGGTCGCATGTGCGACCCGCTGCCTAATCCCCTCACTGGCCTCGGTCGAACACGATTTGCCGAATTCTCTCATTTTCTTGTCTATTGTGCTCCAAATTAGCTCATTTTCAATCAATTTTCAACATCCTACAAAAAAAAAAAATAAAAATTATTTTTAATATTTTAATTTATTTAATCAATTAACAAAACAAATTTTAGTGCTATTAAATTGAACAAAATGTGGTGCCATCAGTCAGTCGACCGACTGGATTAGTTTTCAAAAATTTTTACTTCACTGCTTTAACCAGTCAAACGTTTGAATTATTCGATTGACCATTTAACCTCACTTTTAAATTTAAATTACCGCATAGTTTGAATAAAATTTATAAAGTACATGGAGACTAATTTATAAAGTATAAATTTTAATTCAAATTATATTCTAAAAAAAAAATAATCAAAAAAATAAATAAAAAAAAAAACTAAAAACTAAAAAATAGTCAAAGTGAAATAATAGTCAATCTTTAGGGGTGTAAAGTGTAAAAAATGCATGATTTTTTTCAACCCAGTTCATTTTCATTCTCTCTCTGCGCTCTCTCTCTCTAGTCAAGGAAAACAGGGACAGTCCCGGCGTTTTGAACGTCGGGACTAGGTCCCTTGGGGTATAAAATGTAAAAAAATAGTTGGGTTTTCAACCCATTTTATTTTCGTGCCTCTCTCTCCTCTCTCTGCTCTTTCTGTTGGACCGAAAAAAAATGTTTTTGACGGTCCCGGTGTTGCAAACACCGAGACCACTTCGCAACAGGCAACACCGAAATACTCGAGTCTCGTAAATAAGTTTGAATTCGCGTGTCAGGAATTATGTTTTAAAAAAATATTTATTATGTAAAGAACTCTAATTTTTTGTATATGCAACATTCTGCACCTATTCCATTTGAACATTAATGATAGCTAACATTGAATATCAATAATAACTAACAATCGAAATTAAAATTATACACATTTAATTTGAACATCAATAATAACTAACGATTAAACATTAATAATAGAGCTATTAATAATAGAGCTTTCAATGGATTCTTTTTTCTTTTTCTTTTTTGTTTTATCTACCCCTCAAAAAAAAAAAAAAAAAAAAAAGTGAAAATTACACAAAAAAATAATAATATAATATTAAAAAAAAATCAGTGATTAAAACATAATTTTATTTGGAGAAATATAAGAAAATTAAAAAAATAAAAATTTATTAATGTCTTAATTTATCTTATCAAATTGATATATTGCGATAACAATTAATAACCGTTAGCCCAAAGATCTACCCAAGATGGAGGGTGAATTTGGCAGTTATAAAAATTTATAACAATCAAATACTTAAACACAAATAATTAATTTTCTTAAATCAATTATTATCTTTATATGCAATGAATATGTGTTTAATACTAAGTGCACACCCAAGTACAAAATAAAAAATAAATCAATGCAGCACACAAGAATTTATCCTTGTTCGGTCAAACTAATCTTGTCCTAAGTCCAGTCCCCCGAGCTCTACGAAAATTCGTAATCTACTAAACCCCTTAATTTCTTTATCAGGTAGGAACCAAACTCTTACAATTTACAATTCTTTTATAGGCATAGAACCAACATTTTACAATTGATCATTTTCACGGGTTAATAATGAACCCTATCTTTTTACCAGATTAAAGATAAACCTAACACTCTCTCACTTATCCTTTTCATAGGGAAGAATGAACCATATAAACCACTTAAATAACCAATTCAATTGCAAGATAAATCAAAATCTAATTTTTTTAAGAGAAAAGAATAACGTAATTTTTTTACTAGGATAAATATCAAGCCCTAATTTTTTTCACAGAAATAAGGTCGAAACCTAGTTATCCTGACTAGACAACGTCTCAAACATATCTAATTCTCTCAAACTCACAAATACAAAAAAATAAAAATAAAAAAATGAGTTTCTTCCCACAATGAGCTTCTACCATCTCAATATGAATATATTCAATTAATGTTTCGAATAATTACTACGTAATAGATACAATGTGAGGCAATTCAAATCTGATTAATAAATCAAGTAGGTAGCACAAATTTAGCCGTAATAAGATATTCAGGCATAAATCTTTTGAAAATATTTTCAGGCTTTTAAATTTAATACAATTTTTCTAACAATCCTATACCAAACAATTCAAGATAAATAAAACTTCAAAGCAAATTAATAAAACTTGGATAGACCTCACTGGGAAAACACTGAAGGCAAGTGACGATATAGTAAGTAGAACTCAAATCAGTGACGCCAAACAACAAGCAATTTAGATAAAAAAAAACTTATAACGAATCTCTCGTAAAAATTTTATCGTAAATCTCACTTTTATAAAAGCTCAAATTGATGTTCTCTTGGCACCATATGGTTATAGGTAAGAAGATCCTGACAAATACAATAAAGATATGTTGCATGAAAATGCCGTAACTCCTTACCATTATCAATACTAAGCAATAGGCCATAATCATGAGCTTTAAAAATTAACACAATATTGAAATTAAGAAATATCCAAAATCTAGAGCATTTCAGTTGAGATGCAATGATGAACCATATATGTAAGAAAAACATATATCTATTGAGAAAGCAAGGACCTAAATGTAAATATTCTCAGCAACACGTTCTTCTTTGCTGAGGACACGACCTTTTCCATCGCTGAAGTATCTAAGGCCTGACATCACCTGAGATCGACGACAACCGTCTATCAAATGACGGAGTGTAGTCCGGGAAACAACAGATCGCAGATACATTTTGGTTGATTTTTGAGGTCTCAAGTAGTACCAGACAATGCTTGAGTACAAGATCACACAATCAACAAACCTAAAGGGGCTTCTTTTACGAATCGGGACGCTTCGAACCGGCTATGGATTGGCAAAGTATTGGGACTAATTTGAAAATTTAAAAGATTGATAATCGGACCTAGAGTTCAAAACTAATCTTTGAAAAATTCAATTAACCTCAAGCCAAGCTAAATGAAAGTCTTATAATTCCGATAGGGCCCTTGAGCAAGCCGATTGAGACAATTTGTCAAATTAGAAAGTTTAGCGGACCTAATTAGAATTCTTGAGAAACTTTAAATCGCCATCCAAAAGGGATAAATTTTAATTCATATTTTCCTATTGAATCTTTTCGAATGACTAATTCTTGAAAAACTCGAATCGGAACTCCAATTGAGGTTCGGAATGCCAAAAAAAGTTTCGAGGTCAAATAAATATACCACATTTATGAACCATTTCAATTCACCTCTTAAATTATTTTATACAAACAAATATACTTCATTTATCTATCACCAAGGAAAACACATTAGTATATTCATATGTCCCAAATAAAATCCCAAAATATCATTTAATACAACATACAACATATTTCTCATATGACCAAACTTTCTTATTTCCTTCCTCCCACAATTACAAAAAAAAAAAAAAAAAAAAAAAAAAAAAAAAAAAAAAACCTTTCTATATTTTCAATTTTTTCTCCCAAAATGACAACCAAACGTGTTGAAGTAAGCATATATAGGCCATTTATATGGGTTCTAGCGGGAAACAATGAACATAAATTGGGAGGGAATACCTATGTCCACCTAAGAATAACCTTTTTGTCCTCACTAAAATTATGGATGACAATTAAAATTGAATCGAACCAACCCGAATGAAACTGCACCAATGGTTTTAGTCGCGATTTTGGTTTTGAATTAGCAACTAAAGCAGTTTTAGTTTTGATTTTGATTTTAGTTCGGGAATAGTAACTGTAAAACTGAACTGCCTAACCGAACCGTGTTGTCGATATTTTAGATATATTTTTATGTTATATATAGCCTCATTTTTTATTTTTTTTATATATATATATAGTTTAATCCCTGACATATATATACACACTAGAGTACAACCCGTACCTGAAAGCATAGGCGTAAAGAAAAATGAACTTAAAAAAACTGATATAATTTTCTCTTTTTATATAATATTTTACACCTGTTTTATTAAACATAAAAAATTATTAATAATTTAATATCATCGCCAACGAACAATGTATATTACAAATACAACACAATCCAATAATACAGATATTCGAATATATTAAAATAATTCCACAATTAAACATGAATTAAAACGAAAAATGTGTATTGCATAGCTAAATAATTAATAATTCAAAATATAGTTCCACGGAAAATGATTAAAATTAAAAATAAACAAATAAAAATTGTAGAACTTTACAATTTAAAATGGAAAAGAAATTCCCATTACTTTATCTAATATTACTCTTTTGTTCTTCACCATCAAAAGTGAGCTTTAACTTCTTTAATTTAATTATATTGTTATCGACCTCATTTATTGAAATACAATAAAGACAAACAAAACTATGAAAACCTGTAAAAACAAAAAATATACAAACTTAATTGGGTATATGGATAAAAAAATAAAAAAACGTAGAAGATAAGCAATCAAAAATAAAAGAATTATAAGACAAAAAACTAATGAAATCTATATCAAACAATCCAAAAAAAAATGAAATAGAGAATGCGAGTTAAATAGATAATAATCATCATTTCGTGTCCTAAAACAAAAATGGTTAAGATATATACTTATTTCTCCCGCTACACATTATAACGCCGACACATCAGAAATCAAAGAACATAAATACAAAAATATGAGTTGAAATTTTGTGATGACACCAATTTCATATGAAACTAGACTTGATAAGCTTCCAAAC
>JAENRU010000053.1:92500-139940 GCA_016647705.1 Eucommia ulmoides | reverse complement strand
AGTTGAATTTGGTTCAAAGTTGGTCATTTCTACCCAAGAAAGTGGCATTTTTCGTTCGAAACGGACACGGTTGAATTTTCTTGCCGAACTTGGTCTTTTAAGGCCTTTTGGAGTCGTTTTGTTTAAAATACCATTTCCAAGCCAAAAAATTGTATGTTTCGTCTGAAATGGACGAAGTTGAATTTTTGGGTCTGGGTTGGTCTTTTTTGGCCATTTGGGTGCTCAATGAGTTTTCACCCAAGAAAGTGGTATTTTTCGTCCGAAACGGACACGGTTCAATTTTCTTGCCAAACATGGTTTTCTATGGCCTTTCGGAGTCGTTTTGTCCAAAATACTGTTTCCAAGAACAAAAGTGGTATTTTTCGTCCGAAATGGATGAAGTTGAATTTAGGGTCAAAGGTTGGATTTTTCCGGGCGTTTTGCTCATAAGGTTGTTTCCATGCAAAAAAGTGGTATTTTTTGTCTGAAACGGATACAGTTGAATTTTGAAGCTAAACAAGTTTTTTTTTTTTTTTTGCCTTTCGGAGTCGTTTCGTCCAAAATACCGTTTCCAAGCAGAAAAGTGGTATTTTTTTGTCCAAAACGGACGAAGTAGAATTTTAGGGTCAAAGTTGGTCTTTTTGGGCCTTTCGGGGGCGTTTTGCCCCGAAGGTCGTTTCCTCCCCAGAAAGTGCTATTTTTCGTCCGAAACAGACACGGTTGAATTTTTTTACCGAACTTGGTCTTTTAAGGCCTTTCGGAGTCTTTGTTTTAAAAGACCATTTGCAAGCAAAAAAGTTGTCTTTTTCGTCCGAAACGGACGAAGTTTAATTTTGGGGTCAAAGTTGGCCTTTCTGGGCGTTTTGCTCTGAAGGTCGTTTCCACCAAAAAAAGTGGTATTTTCGTCTGAAACGGACACGGATGAATTTTCTTGCCCAACCTAGTCTTTTAAGGCCTTTTCAGAGTCGTTTTGTTTAAAAGACCATTTGCAAGCAAAAAGTTGTCTTTTTCGTCCGAAAACGGACGAAGTTTAATTTTTGGGTCAAAGTTGGTCTTTTATGGCCTTTTGGGGGCGTTTAGCTCTGAAGGTCGTTTCCACCCAAAAAAAGTGGTATTTTTCGTCCGAAATGGACACGGTATAATTCTCTTACCAAACAGGGTCTTTTGTGGCCTTTCGGAGTCGTTTTGTTTAGAAGACCGTTTCGCAGCGAAAAAATGGTATTTTTCGTCTCAAATGGACGAAGTTGAATGTTTGGTTCAAAGTTGGTCATTTCTACCCAAGAAAGTGGCATTTTTCGTTCGAAACGGACACGGTTGAATTTTCTTGCCGAACTTGGTCTTTTAAGGCCTTTTGGAGTCGTTTTGTTTAAAATACCATTTCCAAGCCAAAAAATTGTATGTTTCGTCTGAAATGGACGAAGTTGAATTTTTGGGTCTGGGTTGGTCTTTTTTGGCCATTTGGGTCGTTTTGCTCAAAATGTCGTTTTCACCCAAGAAAGTGGTATTTTTCGTCCGAAACGGACACGGTCCAATTTTCTTGCCAAACATGGTTTTCTATGGCCTTTCGGAGTCGTTTTGTCCAAAATACTGTTTCCAAGAACAAAAGTGGTATTTTTCGTCCGAAATGGATGAAGTTGAATTTAGGGTCAAAGGTTGGATTTTTCCGGGCGTTTTGCTCATAAGGTTGTTTCCATGCAAAAAAGTGGTATTTTTTGTCTGAAACGGATACAGTTGAATTTTGAAGCTAAACAAGTTTTTTTTTTTTTTTTTGCCTTTCGGAGTCGTTTCGTCCAAAATACCGTTTCCAAGCAGAAAAGTGGTATTTTTTGTCCAAAACGGACGAAGTAGAATTTTAGGGTCAAAGTTGGTCTTTTTGGGCCTTTCGGGGGCGTTTTGCCCCGAAGGTCGTTTCCTCCCCAGAAAGTGCTATTTTTCGTCCGAAACAGACACGGTTGAATTTTTTTACCGAACTTGGTCTTTTAAGGCCTTTCGGAGTCTTTGTTTTAAAAAGACCATTTGCAAGCAAAAAAGTTGTCTTTTTCGTCCGAAACGGACGAAGTTTAATTTTGGGGTCAAAGTTGGCCTTTCTGGGCGTTTTGCTCTGAAGGTCGTTTCCACCAAAAAAAGTGGTATTTTTCGTCTGAAACGGACACGGATGAATTTTCTTGCCCAACCTAGTCTTTTAAGGCCTTTCAGAGTCGTTTTGTTTAAAAGACCATTTGCAAGCAAAACAGTTGTCTTTTTCGTCCGAAACGGACGAAGTTTAATTTTTGGGTCAAAGTTGGTCTTTTATGGCCTTTTGGGGGCGTTTAGCTCGGAAGGTCGTTTCCACCCAAAAAAAAGTGGTATTTTTCGTCCGAAATGGACACGGTATAATTCTCTTACCAAACAGGGTCTTTTGTGGCCTTTCGGAGTCGTTTTGTTTAGAAGACCGTTTCGTAGCGAAAAAATGGTATTTTTCATCTCAAATGGACGAAGTTGAATGTTTGGTTCAAAGTTGCTCTTTTGGCCTTTCGGGGGCGTTTTGCCCCGAAGGTCGTTTCCTCCCCAGAAAGTGCTATTTTTCGTCCGAAACAGACACGGTTGAATTTTTTTACCGAACTTGGTCTTTTAAGGCCTTTCGGAGTCTTTGTTTTAAAAGACCATTTGCAAGCAAAAAAGTTGTCTTTTTCGTCCGAAACGGACGAAGTTTAATTTTGGGGTCAAAGTTGGCCTTTCTGGGCGTTTTGCTCTGAAGGTCGTTTCCACCAAAAAAAGTGGTATTTTTCGTCTGAAACGGACACGGATGAATTTTCTTGCCCAACCTAGTCTTTTAAGGCCTTTTCAGAGTCGTTTTGTTTTAAAAGACCATTTGCAAGCAAAAAAGTTGTCTTTTTCGTCCGAAAACGGACGAAGTTTAATTTTTGGGTCAAAGTTGGTCTTTTATGGCCTTTTGGGGGCGTTTAGCTCTGAAGGTCGTTTCCACCCAAAAAAAGTGGTATTTTTCGTCCGAAATGGACACGGTATAATTCTCTTACCAAACAGGGTCTTTTGTGGCCTTTCGGAGTCGTTTTGTTTAGAAGACCGTTTCGTAGCGAAAAAATGGTATTTTTCGTCTCAAATGGACGAAGTTGAATGTTTGGTTCAAAGTTGGTCATTTCTACCCAAGAAAGTGGCATTTTTCGTTCGAAACGGACACGGTTGAATTTTCTTGCCGAACTTGGTCTTTTAAGGCCTTTTGGAGTCGTTTTGTTTAAAATACCATTTCCAAGCCAAAAAATTGTATGTTTCGTCTGAAATGGACGAAGTTGAATTTTTGGGTCTGGGTTGGTCTTTTTTGGCCATTTGGGTCGTTTTGCTCAAAATGTCGTTTTCACCCAAGAAAGTGGTATTTTTCGTCCGAAACGGACACGGTTCAATTTTCTTGCCAAACATGGTTTTCTATGGCCTTTCGGAGTCGTTTTGTCCAAAATACTGTTTCCAAGAACAAAAGTGGTATTTTTCGTCCGAAATGGATGAAGTTGAATTTAGGGTCAAAGGTTGGATTTTTCCGGGCGTTTTGCTCATAAGGTTGTTTCCATGCAAAAAAGTGGTATTTTTTGTCTGAAACGGATACAGTTGAATTTTGAAGCTAAACAAGTTTTTTTTTTTTTTTTTTTTGCCTTTCGGAGTCGTTTCGTCCAAAATACCGTTTCCAAGCAGAAAAGTGGTATTTTTTTGTCCAAAACGGACGAAGTAGAATTTTAGGGTCAAAGTTGGTCTTTTTGGGCCTTTCGGGGGCGTTTTGCCCCGAAGGTCGTTTCCTCCCCAGAAAGTGCTATTTTTCGTCCGAAACAGACACGGTTGAATTTTTTTACCGAACTTGGTCTTTTAAGGCCTTTCGGAGTCTTTGTTTTAAAAGACCATTTGCAAGCAAAAAAGTTGTCTTTTTCGTCCGAAACGGACGAAGTTTAATTTTGGGGTCAAAGTTGGCCTTTCTGGGCGTTTTGCTCTGAAGGTCGTTTCCACCAAAAAAAGTGGTATTTTTCGTCTGAAACGGACACGGATGAATTTTCTTGCCCAACCTAGTCTTTTAAGGCCTTTCAGAGTCGTTTTGTTTAAAAGACCATTTGCAAGCAAAAAGTTGTCTTTTTCGTCCGAAAACGGACGAAGTTTAATTTTTGGGTCAAAGTTGGTCTTTTATGGCCTTTTGGGGGCGTTTAGCTCTGAAGGTCGTTTCCACCCAAAAAAAGTGGTATTTTTCGTCCGAAATGGACACGGTATAATTCTCTTACCAAACAGGGTCTTTTGTGGCCTTTCGGAGTCGTTTTGTTTAGAAGACCGTTTCGTAGCGAAAAAATGGTATTTTTCGTCTCAAATGGACGAAGTTGAATGTTTGGTTCAAAGTTGGTCATTTCTACCCAAGAAAGTGGCATTTTTCGTTCGAAACGGACACGGTTGAATTTTCTTGCCGAACTTGGTCTTTTAAGGCCTTTTGGAGTCGTTTTGTTTAAAATACCATTTCCAAGCCAAAAAATTGTATGTTTCGTCTGAAATGGACGAAGTTGAATTTTTGGGTCTGGGTTGGTCTTTTTTGGCCATTTGGGTCGTTTTGCTCAAATGTCGTTTTCACCCAAGAAAGTGGTATTTTTCGTCCGAAACGGACACGGTTCAATTTTCTTGCCAAACATGGTTTTCTATGGCCTTTCGGAGTCGTTTTGTCCAAAATACTGTTTCCAAGAACAAAAGTGGTATTTTTCGTCCGAAATGGATGAAGTTGAATTTAGGGTCAAAGGTTGGATTTTTCCGGGCGTTTTGCTCATAAGGTTGTTTCCATGCAAAAAAGTGGTATTTTTTGTCTGAAACGGATACAGTTGAATTTTGAAGCTAAACAAGTTTTTTTTTTTTTTTTTTTGCCTTTCGGAGTCGTTTCGTCCAAAATACCGTTTCCAAGCAGAAAAGTGGTATTTTTTTGTCCAAAACGGACGAAGTAGAATTTTAGGGTCAAAGTTGGTCTTTTTGGGCCTTTCGGGGGCGTTTTGCCCCGAAGGTCGTTTCCTCCCCAGAAAGTGCTATTTTTCGTCCGAAACAGACACGGTTGAATTTTTTTACCGAACTTGGTCTTTTAAGGCCTTTCGGAGTCTTTGTTTTAAAAGACCATTTGCAAGCAAAAAAGTTGTCTTTTTCGTCCGAAACGGACGAAGTTTAATTTTGGGGTCAAAGTTGGCCTTTCTGGGCGTTTTGCTCTGAAGGTCGTTTCCACCAAAAAAAGTGGTATTTTTCGTCTGAAACGGACACGGATGAATTTTCTTGCCCAACCTAGTCTTTTAAGGCCTTTTCAGAGTCGTTTTGTTTAAAAGACCATTTGCAAGCAAAAAAGTTGTCTTTTTCGTCCGAAAACGGACGAAGTTTAATTTTTGGGTCAAAGTTGGTCTTTTATGGCCTTTTGGGGGCGTTTAGCTCTGAAGGTCGTTTCCACCCAAAAAAAGTGGTATTTTTCGTCCGAAATGGACACGGTATAATTCTCTTACCAAACAGGGTCTTTTGTGGCCTTTCGGAGTCGTTTTGTTTAGAAGACCGTTTCGTAGCGAAAAAATGGTATTTTTCGTCTCAAATGGACGAAGTTGAATGTTTGGTTCAAAGTTGGTCATTTCTACCCAAGAAAGTGGCATTTTTCGTTCGAAACGGACACGGTTGAATTTTCTTGCCGAACTTGGTCTTTTAAGGCCTTTTGGAGTCGTTTTGTTTAAAATACCATTTCCAAGCCAAAAAATTGTATGTTTCGTCTGAAATGGACGAAGTTGAATTTTTGGGTCTGGGTTGGTCTTTTTTGGCCATTTGGTCGTTTGCTCAAATGTCGTTTTCACCCAAGAAAGTGGTATTTTTCGTCCGAAACGGACACGGTTCAATTTTCTTGCCAAACATGGTTTTCTATGGCCTTTCGGAGTCGTTTTGTCCAAAATACTGTTTCCAAGAACAAAAGTGGTATTTTTCGTCCGAAATGGATGAAGTTGAATTTAGGGTCAAAGGTTGGATTTTTCCGGGCGTTTTGCTCATAAGGTTGTTTCCATGCAAAAAAGTGGTATTTTTTGTCTGAAACGGATACAGTTGAATTTTGAAGCTAAACAAGTTTTTTTTTTTTTTTTTTGCCTTTCGGAGTCGTTTCGTCCAAAATACCGTTTCCAAGCAGAAAAGTGGTATTTTTTGTCCAAAACGGACGAAGTAGAATTTTAGGGTCAAAGTTGGTCTTTTTGGGCCTTTCGGGGGCGTTTTGCCCCGAAGGTCGTTTCCTCCCCAGAAAGTGCTATTTTTCGTCCGAAACAGACACGGTTGAATTTTTTTACCGAACTTGGTCTTTTAAGGCCTTTCGGAGTCTTTGTTTTAAAAGACCATTTGCAAGCAAAAAAGTTGTCTTTTTTCGTCCGAAACGGACGAAGTTTAATTTTGGGGTCAAAGTTGGCCTTTCTGGGCGTTTTGCTCTGAAGGTCGTTTCCACCAAAAAAAGTGTATTTTTCGTCTGAAACGCACACGGATGAATTTTCTTGCCCAACCTAGTCTTTTAAGGCCTTTCAGAGTCGTTTTGTTTAAAAGACCATTTGCAAGCAAAAAAGTTGTCTTTTTCGTCCGAAAACGGACGAAGTTTAATTTTTGGGTCAAAGTTGGTCTTTTATGGCCTTTTGGGGGCGTTTAGCTCTGAAGGTCGTTTCCACCCAAAAAAAGTGGTATTTTTCGTCCGAAATGGCACGGTTCAATTTTCTTGCCAAACATAGTTTTCTATGGCCTTTCGGAGTCGTTTTGTCCAAAATACTGTTTCCAAGAACAAAAGTGGTATTTTTCGTCCGAAATGGATGAAGTTGAATTTAGGGTCAAAGGTTGGATTTTTCCGGGCGTTTTGCTCATAAGGTTGTTTTCCATGCAAAAAAGTGGTATTTTTTGTCTGAAACGGATACAGTTGAATTTTGAAGCTAAACAAGTTTTTTTTTTTTTTTTTTGCCTTTCGGAGTCGTTTCGTCCAAAATACCGTTTCCAAGCAGAAAAGTGGTATTTTTTGTCCAAAACGGACGAAGTAGAATTTTAGGGTCAAAGTTGGTCTTTTTGGGCCTTTCGGGGGCGTTTTGCCCCGAAGGTCGTTTCCTCCCCAGAAAGTGCTATTTTTCGTCCGAAACAGACACGGTTGAATTTTTTTACCGAACTTGGTCTTTTAAGGCCTTTCGGAGTCTTTGTTTTAAAAGACCATTTGCAAGCAAAAAAGTTGTCTTTTTCGTCCGAAACGGACGAAGTTTAATTTTGGGGTCAAAGTTGGCCTTTCTGGGCGTTTTGCTCTGAAGGTCGTTTCCACCAAAAAAAGTGGTATTTTTCGTCTGAAACGGACACGGATGAATTTTCTTGCCCAACCTAGTCTTTTAAGGCCTTTTCAGAGTCGTTTTGTTTAAAAGACCATTTGCAAGCAAAAAAGTTGTCTTTTTCGTCCGAAAACGGACGAAGTTTAATTTTTGGGTCAAAGTTGGTCTTTTATGGCCTTTTGGGGGCGTTTAGCTCTGAAGGTCGTTTCCACCCAAAAAAAGTGGTATTTTTCGTCCGAAATGGACACGGTATAATTCTCTTACCAAACAGGGTCTTTTGTGGCCTTTCGGAGTCGTTTTGTTTAGAAGACCGTTTCGTAGCGAAAAAAGGGTGTTTTTCGTCTCAAATGGACGAAGTTGAATGTTTGGTTCAAAGTTGGTCTTTTTGGGCCTTTCGGGGGCGTTTTGCCCCGAAGGTCGTTTCCTCCCCAAAAAGTGCTTTTTTTTCGTCCGAAACAGACACGGTTGAATTTTTTTACCGAACTTGGTCTTTTAAGGCCTTTCGGAGTCTTTGTTTTAAAAGACCATTTGCAAGCAAAAAAGTTGTCTTTTTCGTCCGAAACGGACGAAGTTTAATTTTGGGGTCAAAGTTGGCCTTTCTGGGCGTTTTGCTCTGAAGGTCGTTTCCACCAAAAAAAGTGGTATTTTTCGTCTGAAACGGACACGGATGAATTTTCTTGCCCAACCTAGTCTTTTAAGGCCTTTCAGAGTCGTTTTGTTTAAAAGACCATTTGCAAGCAAAAAGTTGTCTTTTTCGTCCGAAAACGGACGAAGTTTAATTTTTGGGTCAAAGTTGGTCTTTTATGGCCTTTTGGGGGCGTTTAGCTCTGAAGGTCGTTTCCACCCAAAAAAAGTGGTATTTTTCGTCCGAAATGGACACGGTATAATTCTCTTACCAAACAGGGTCTTTTGTGGCCTTTCGGAGTCGTTTTGTTTAGAAGACCGTTTCGTAGCGAAAAAATGGTATTTTTCGTCTCAAATGGACGAAGTTGAATGTTTGGTTCAAAGTTGGTCATTTCTACCCAAGAAAGTGGCATTTTTCGTTCGAAACGGACACGGTTGAATTTTCTTGCCGAACTTGGTCTTTTAAGGCCTTTTGGAGTCGTTTTGTTTAAAATACCATTTCCAAGCCAAAAAATTGTATGTTTCGTCTGAAATGGACGAAGTTGAATTTTTGGGTCTGGGTTGGTCTTTTTTGGCCATTTGGGTCGTTTTCACCCAAGAAAGTGGTATTTTTCGTCCGAAACGGACACGGTTCAATTTTCTTGCCAAACATGGTTTTCTATGGCCTTTCGGAGTCGTTTTGTCCAAAATACTGTTTCCAAGAACAAAAGTGGTATTTTTCGTCCGAAATGGATGAAGTTGAATTTAGGGTCAAAGGTTGGATTTTTCCGGGCGTTTTGCTCATAAGGTTGTTTCCATGCAAAAAAGTGGTATTTTTTGTCTGAAACGGATACAGTTGAATTTTGAAGCTAAACAAGTTTTTTTTTTTTTTTTTTGCCTTTCGGAGTCGTTTCGTCCAAAATACCGTTTCCAAGCAGAAAAGTGGTATTTTTTTGTCCAAAACGGACGAAGTAGAATTTTAGGGTCAAAGTTGGTCTTTTTGGGCCTTTCGGGGGCGTTTTGCCCCGAAGGTCGTTTCCTCCCCAGAAAGTGCTATTTTTCGTCCGAAACAGACACGGTTGAATTTTTTTACCGAACTTGGTCTTTTAAGGCCTTTCGGAGTCTTTGTTTTAAAAGACCATTTGCAAGCAAAAAGTTGTCTTTTGGGGTCAAAGTTGGCCTTTCTGGGCGTTTTGCTCTGAAGGTCGTTTCCACAAAAAAAAGTGGTATTTTTCGTCTGAAACGGACACGGATGAATTTTCTTGCCCAACCTAGTCTTTTAAGGCCTTTCAGAGTCGTTTTGTTTAAAAGAAAAAAGTTGTCTTTTTCGTCCGAAAACGGACGAAGTTTAATTTTTGGGTCAAAGTTGGTCTTTTATGGCCTTTTGGGGGCGTTTAGCTCTGAAGGTCGTTTCCACCCAAAAAAAGTGGTATTTTTCGTCCGAAATGGACACGGTATAATTCTCTTACCAAACAGGGTCTTTTGTGGCCTTTCGGAGTCGTTTTGTTTAGAAGACCGTTTCGTAGCGAAAAAATGGTATTTTTCGTCTCAAATGGACGAAGTTGAATGTTTGGTTCAAAGTTGGTCATTTCTACCCAAGAAAGTGGCATTTTTCGTTCGAAACGGACACGGTTGAATTTTCTTGCCGAACTTGGTCTTTTAAGGCCTTTTGGAGTCGTTTTGTTTTAAAATACCATTTCCAAGCCAAAAATTGTATGTTTCGTCTGAAATGGACGAAGTTGAATTTTTGGGTCTGGGTTGGTCTTTTTTGGCCATTTGGGTCGTTTTCACCCAAGAAAGTGGTATTTTTCGTCCGAAACGGACACGGTTCAATTTTCTTGCCAAACATGGTTTTCTATGGCCTTTCGGAGTCGTTTTGTCCAAAATACTGTTTCCAAGAACAAAAGTGGTATTTTTCGTCCGAAATGGATGAAGTTGAATTTAGGGTCAAAGGTTGGATTTTTCCGGGCGTTTTGCTCATAAGGTTGTTTCCATGCAAAAAAGTGGTATTTTTTGTCTGAAACGGATACAGTTGAATTTTGAAGCTAAACAAGTTTTTTTTTTTTTTTTTGCCTTTCGGAGTCGTTTCGTCCAAAATACCGTTTCCAAGCAGAAAAGTGGTATTTTTTGTCCAAAACGGACGAAGTAGAATTTTAGGGTCAAAGTTGGTCTTTTTGGGCCTTTCGGGGGCGTTTTGCCCCGAAGGTCGTTTCCTCCCCAGAAAGTGCTATTTTTCGTCCGAAACAGACACGGTTGAATTTTTTTACCGAACTTGGTCTTTTAAGGCCTTTCGGAGTCTTTGTTTTAAAAGACCATTTGCAAGCAAAAAAGTTGTCTTTTTCGTCCGAAACGGACGAAGTTTAATTTTGGGGTCAAAGTTGGCCTTTCTGGGCGTTTTGCTCTGAAGGTCGTTTCCACCAAAAAAAGTGGTATTTTTCGTCTGAAACGGACACGGATGAATTTTCTTGCCCAACCTAGTCTTTTAAGGCCTTTTCAGAGTCGTTTTGTTTAAAAGACCATTTGCAAGCAAAAAAGTTGTCTTTTTCGTCCGAAAACGGACGAAGTTTAATTTTTGGGTCAAAGTTGGTCTTTTATGGCCTTTTGGGGGCGTTTAGCTCTGAAGGTCGTTTCCACCCAAAAAAAGTGGTATTTTTCGTCCGAAATAGGACACGGTATAATTCTCTTACCAAACAGGGTCTTTTGTGGCCTTTCGGAGTCGTTTTGTTTAGAAGACCGTTTCGTAGCGAAAAAATGGTATTTTTCGTCTCAAATGGACGAAGTTGAATGTTTGGTTCAAAGTTGGTCATTTCTACCCAAGAAAGTGGCATTTTTCGTTCGAAACGGACACGGTTGAATTTTCTTGCCGAACTTGGTCTTTTAAGGCCTTTTGGAGTCGTTTTGTTTAAAATACCATTTCCAAGCCAAAAAATTGTATGTTTCGTCTGAAATGGACGAAGTTGAATTTTTGGGTCTGGGTTGGTCTTTTTTGGCCATTTGGGTCGTTTTCACCCAAGAAAGTGGTATTTTTCGTCCGAAACGGACACGGTTCAATTTTCTTGCCAAACATGGTTTTCTATGGCCTTTCGGAGTCGTTTTGTCCAAAATACTGTTTCCAAGAACAAAAGTGGTATTTTTCGTCCGAAATGGATGAAGTTGAATTTAGGGTCAAAGGTTGGATTTTTCCGGGCGTTTTGCTCATAAGGTTGTTTCCATGCAAAAAAGTGGTATTTTTTGTCTGAAACGGATACAGTTGAATTTTGAAGCTAAACAAGTTTTTTTTTTTTTTTTTTGCCTTTCGGAGTCGTTTCGTCCAAAATACCGTTTCCAAGCAGAAAAGTGGTATTTTTTTGTCCAAAACGGACGAAGTAGAATTTTAGGGTCCAAGTTGGTCTTTTTGGGCCTTTCGGGGGCGTTTTGCCCCGAAGGTCGTTTCCTCCCCAGAAAGTGCTATTTTTCGTCCGAAACAGACACGGTTGAATTTTTTTACCGAACTTGGTCTTTTAAGGCCTTTCGGAGTCTTTGTTTTAAAAGACCATTTGCAAGCAAAAAAGTTGTCTTTTTCGTCCGAAACGGACGAAGTTTAATTTTGGGGTCAAAGTTGGCCTTTCTGGGCGTTTTGCTCTGAAGGTCGTTTCCACCAAAAAAAGTGGTATTTTTCGTCTGAAACGGACACGGATGAATTTTCTTGCCCAACCTAGTCTTTTAAGGCCTTTCAGAGTCGTTTTGTTTAAAAGACCATTTGCAAGCAAAACAGTTGTCTTTTTCGTCCGAAAACGGACGAAGTTTAATTTTTGGGTCAAAGTTGGTCTTTTATGGCCTTTTGGGGGCGTTTAGCTCTGAAGGTCGTTTCCACCCAAAAAAAGTGGTATTTTTCGTCCGAAATGGACACGGTATAATTCTCTTACCAAACAGGGTCTTTTGTGGCCTTTCGGAGTCGTTTTGTTTAGAAGACCGTTTCGTAGCGAAAAAATGGTATTTTTCGTCTCAAATGGACGAAGTTGAATGTTTGGTTCAAAGTTGGTCATTTCTACCCAAGAAAGTGGCATTTTTCGTTCGAAACGGACACGGTTGAATTTTCTTGCCGAACTTGGTCTTTTAAGGCCTTTTGGAGTCGTTTTGTTTAAAATACCATTTCCAAGCCAAAAAATTGTATGTTTCGTCTGAAATGGACGAAGTTGAATTTTTGGGTCTGGGTTGGTCTTTTTTGGCCATTTGGGTCGTTTTCACCCAAGAAAGTGGTATTTTTCGTCCGAAACGGACACGGTTCAATTTTCTTGCCAAACATGGTTTTCTATGGCCTTTCGGAGTCGTTTTGTCCAAAATACTGTTTCCAAGAACAAAAGTGGTATTTTTCGTCCGAAATGGATGAAGTTGAATTTAGGGTCAAAGGTTGGATTTTTCCGGGCGTTTTGCTCATAAGGTTGTTTCCATGCAAAAAAGTGGTATTTTTTGTCTGAAACGGATACAGTTGAATTTTGAAGCTAAACAAGTTTTTTTTTTTTTTTTTGCCTTTCGGAGTCGTTTCGTCCAAAATACCGTTTCCAAGCAGAAAAGTGGTATTTTTTGTCCAAAACGGACGAAGTAGAATTTTAGGGTCCAAGTTGGTCTTTTTGGGCCTTTCGGGGGCGTTTTGCCCCGAAGGTCGTTTCCTCCCCAGAAAGTGCTATTTTTCGTCCGAAACAGACACGGTTGAATTTTTTTACCGAACTTGGTCTTTTAAGGCCTTTCGGAGTCTTTGTTTTAAAAGACCATTTGCAAGCAAAAAAGTTGTCTTTTTCGTCCGAAACGGACGAAGTTTAATTTTGGGGTCAAAGTTGGCCTTTCTGGGCGTTTTGCTCTGAAGGTCGTTTCCACCAAAAAAAGTGGTATTTTTCGTCTGAAACGGCACACGGATGAATTTTCTTGCCCAACCTAGTCTTTTAAGGCCTTTCAGAGTCGTTTTGTTTAAAAGACCATTTGCAAGCAAAACAGTTGTCTTTTTCGTCCGAAAACGGACGAAGTTTAATTTTTGGGTCAAAGTTGGTCTTTTATGGCCTTTTGGGGGCGTTTAGCTCTGAAGGTCGTTTCCACCCAAAAAAGTGGTATTTTTCGTCCGAAATGGACACGGTATAATTCTCTTACGAAACAGGGTCTTTTGTGGCCTTTCGGAGTCATTTTGTTTAGAAGACCGTTTCGTAGCGAAAAAATGGTATTTTTCGTCTCAAATGGACGAAGTTGAATGTTTGGTTCAAAGTTGGTCATTTTGGGCATTTTTGTTGCGTTTTCCTCAGAAGGTCGTTTTCGCCAAAAAAAGTGGTATTTTTCGTCCGAAACGGATACGGTTGAATTTTCAAGCCAAACATGGTCTTTTATGGCCTTTCGGAGTCGTTTTGTCCACAACACCGTTTCCAAGCAGAAAAGTGGTATTTTTCGTCCAAAACGAATGAAGTAGAATTTTTGGGTCAAAGTTGGTCTATTTGGGCCTTTCGGGGGTTGTTTTGCTCAGAAGGTCGTTTCCACCCAAGAAAGTGGTATTTTTCGTCCGAAACGGAGACGGTTGAATTTTCTTGCCGAACATAGTCTTTTAAGGCCTTTCAGAGTCGTTTTGTTTAAAAGACCATTTCCAAGCCAAAAATTGTATTTTTCGTCCGAAATGGACGAAGTTGAATTTTTGGGTCAAAGTTGGTCTTTTTTGGACATTTGGGGCGTTTTGCTCTGAATGTCATTTTCACCCAAGAAAGTGGTATTTTTCGTCTGAAACGGACACGATTCAATTTTCATGCCAAACATGGTTTTCTATGGCCTTTCGGAGACCTTTTGTCCAAAATACCGTTTTCAAGTTGAAAAACGAAGTTGAATTTAGGGTGAAAGGTTGTCTTTTTTTTTTTTTTTTTTTTTCTTTTAATTTTTGGGGGCGTTTTGCTCAGAAGTTTGTTTCTATCCAAAAAAGTGGTATTTTTTGTCCGAAATGGATACAGTTAAATTTTCAAGGCAGACTTGGTTTTTTATGGCCTTTTGGAGTCATTTCATCAAAAATACCGTTTCCAAGCAGAAAAGTGGTATTTTTCGTCCAAAATGGACGAAGTAGAATTTTGGGGTCAAAGTTGGTCATTTTGCGCCTTTTGGGGGCATTTTGCTCAGAAGGTCGTTTCCACCCAAGAAAGTGGTATTTTTCTTCCGAAATGGACACGGTTGAATTTTCTTGCCGAACCTGGTCTTTTAAGGCCTTCCGGAGTCGTTTTGTTAAAAGACCATGTGCAAGCCAAGAAGTTTTATTTTTTGTCCGAAACGGACGAAGTTGAATTTTTGGGTCAAAGTTGTTGGTCTTTCTGGGCCTTTTGGGGGCATTTTGCTCAGAGTGACGTTTCTACCCAAAAAAGCGGTATTTTTCGTCCAAAACGGACGAAGTAGAATTTTGGGGTCAAAGTTGGTCGTTTTGGGCCTTTCGGGGGGCATTTTGCTCAGATTTTCGTTTCTATCCAAGAAAGTGGCATTTTTCGTTCGAAACGGACAAGGTTGAATTTTCTTGCCGAACTTGGTCTTTTAAGGCCTTTTGGAGTCGTTTTGTTTAAAAGACCATTTCCAAGCAAAAACATTGTATTTTTCGCCCGGAACGGACGAAGTTGAATTTTTGGGTCTAGGTTGGTCTTTTTTGGCCATTTGGGGCGTTTTGCTCAGAATGTCGTTTTTCACCCAAGAAAGTGGTATTTTTCGTCCGAAACGGACACAGTTCAATTTTCTTACGAAACATGGTTTTCTATGGCCTTTCGGAGTCGTTTTGTCCAAAATACTGTTTCCAAGTACAAAAGTGGTATTTTTCGTCCGAAATGGATGGAGTTGAATTTAGGGTCCAAGGTTGTCTTTTTTTGGGCGTTTTGCTCATAAGGTTGTTTCCATGCAAAAAAGTAGTATTTTTTGTCCGAAACGGATACAGTTGAATTTTGAAGCCAAACATGGTTTTTTTTTGCCTTTCGGAGTCATTTTGTCCAAAATACCGTTTCCAAGCAGAAAAGTGGTATTTTTTATCCAAAACGGACGAAGTAGAATTTTAGGGTCAAAGTTGGTCGTTTTGGGCCTTCCGGGGGGCGTTCTGCACAGAAGTTCATTTCTACCCAAGAAAGTGGCATTTTTCGTTTGAAACGGACACGGTTGAATTTTTTTGCCGAACTTAGTCTTTTAAGGCCTTTTGGAGTCGTTTTGTTTAAAATACCATTTCCAAGCCAAAAAATTGTATGTTTCGTCTGAAATGGACGAAGTTGATTTTTTGGGTCTGGGTTGGTCTTTTTTGGCCATTTGGGTCGTTTTGCTCAAAATGTCGTTTTCACCCAAGAAAGTGGTATTTTTCGTCCGAAACGGACACGGTTCAATTTTCTTGCCAAACATGGTTTTCTATGGCCTTTCGGAGTCGTTTTGTCCAAAATACTGTTTCCAAGAACAAAAGTGGTATTTTTCGTCCGAAATGGATGAAGTTGAATTTAGGGTCAAAGGTTGGATTTTTTCGGGCGTTTTGCTCATAAGGTTGTTACCATGCAAAAAAGTGGTATTTTTTGTCTAAAACGGATACAGTTGAATTTTGAAGCTGTAAGTTTTTTTTTTTTTTTTGCCTTTCGGAGTCGTTTTGTCCAAAATACCGTTTCCAAGCAGAAAAGTGGTATTTTTTGTCCAAAACGGACGAAGTAGAATTTTAGGGTCAAAGTTAGTCTTTTTGGGCCTTTCGGGGGCGTTTTGCTCCGAAGGTCGTTTCCTCCCCAGAAAGTGCTATTTTTCATTCGAAACAGACATGGTTGAATTTTTTTACTGAACTTGGTCTTTTAAGGCCTTTCGGAGTGTTTGTTTTAAAAGACCATTTGCAAGCAAAAAAGTTGTCTTTTTCATCCCAAACGGACGAAGTTTAATTTTGGGGTCAAAGTTGGCCTTTCTGGGCGTTTTGCGCTGAAGGTCGTTTCCACCCAAAAAAGTGGTATTTTTCGTCTGAAACGGACACGGATGAATTTTCTTGCCGAACCTGGTCTTTTAAGGCCTTTCGGAGTCGTTTTGTTTAAAAGACCATTTGCAAGCAAAAAAGTTGTCTTTTTCGTCCACAAACGGACGAAGTTTAATTTTTGGGTCAAAGTTGGTCTTTTATGGCCTTTTGGGGGCGTTTTGCTCTGAAGGTCGTTTCCACCTAAAAAAGTGGTATTTTTCGTCTGATACAGACACGGATGAATTTTCTTGCCCAACCTAGTCTTTTAAAGCCTTTCGGAGTCGTTTTGTTTAAAAGACCATTTGCAAGCAAAAAAGTTGTCTTTTTCATCCGAAAACGAACGAAGTTTAATTTTTGGGTCAAAGTTGGTCTTTTATGGCGTTTTGGGGGCGTTTTGCTCTGAAGGTCGTTTCCACCCAAAAAAAAGTGGTATTTTTCGTCCGAAATGGACACGGTATAATTTTCATACCAAACAGGGTCTTTTGTGGCCTTTCGGAGTCGTTTTGTTTAGAAGACCGTTTCCTAGCGAAAAAATGGTTTTTTTCGTCTCAAATGGACGAAGTTGAATGTTTGGTTCTAAGTTGGTCTTTTTGGGCATTTTTGTTGCGTTTTCCTCAGAAGGTCGTTTTCGCCAAAAAAAGTGGTATTTTTCGTCTGAAACGGATACGGTTGAATTTTCAAGCCAAACATGGTCTTTTATGGCCTTTCGGAGTCGTTTTGTCCACAATACCGTTTCCAAGCAGAAAAGTGGTATTTTTCGTCCAAAATGGATGAAGTAAAATTTTTGGGTCAAAGTTGGTCTGTTTAGGCCTTTCGGGGGTCCTTTTGCTCAGAAGGTCGTTTCCACCCAAGAAAGTGGTATTTTACGTCCGAAAGGGAGACGGTTGAATTTTCTTGCCGAACTTAGTCTTTTAAGGCCTTTCAGAGTCGTTTTGTTTAAAAGACCATTTTCAAGCCAAAAAATTGTATTTTTCGTCCGGAATGGACGAAGTTGAATTTTTGGGTCAAAGTTGGTCTTTTTTGGACATTTGGGGCGTTTTGCTCTGAATGTCATTGTCACCCAAGAAAGTGGTATTTTTCGTCTGAAACGGACACGATTCAATTTTCATGCCAAACATGGTTTTCTATGGCCTTTCGGAGACCTTTTGTCCAAAATACCGTTTTCAAGTTGAAAAACGAAGTTGAATTTAGGGTGAAAGGTTGTCTTTTTCTAAAAAAAAAAATTTTGGGGGCGTTTTGCTCAGAAGTTTGTTTCTACCCCAAAAAAGTGGTATTTTTTGTCCGAAACGGATACAGTTGAATTTTCAAGCCAGACATGGTTTTTTATGGCCTTTTGGAGTCGTTTCATCAAAAATACCGTTTCCAAGCAGAAAAGTGGTATTTTTCGTCCAAAATGGACGAAGTAGAATTTTGGGGTCAAAGTTGGTCATTTTGCGCCTTTTGGGGGCATTTTGCTCTGAAGGTCGTTTCCACCCAAGAAAGTGGTATTTTTCGTCCGAAATGGACACGGTTGAATTTTCTTGCCGAACCTGGTCTTTTAAGGCCTTCCGGAGTCGTTTTGTTTAAAAGACCATGTGCAAGCCAAGAAGTTTTATTTTTTGTCCGAAACGGACGAAGTTGAATTTTTGGGTCAAAGTTGTTGGTCTTTTTGGGCCTTTTGGGGGCGTTTTGCTCAGAAGGACGTTTCTACCCAAAAAAGCGGTATTTTTCGTCCGAAACGGATACAGTTGAATTTTTTAGCCAAACAAGGTCTTTTATGACCTTACGGAGTCGTTTTGTCCGAAATTCCGTTTCCAACCAGAAAAAGTGGTATTTTTCGTCCAAAACGGACGAAGTAGAATTTTAGGGTCAAAGTTGGTCGTTTTGGGCCTTTCGGGGGGCGTTTTGCTCAGATGTTCGTTTCTACCCAAGAAAGTGGCATTTTTCGTTCGAAACGCACACGGTTGAATTTTCTTGCCGAACTTGGTCTTTTAAGGCCTTTTGGAGTCGTTTTGTTTAAAAGACCATTTCAAAGCAAAAAAATTGTATTTTTCGCCCGAAACGGACGAAGTTGAATTTTTGGGTCTGGGTTGGTCTTTTTTGGCCATTTGGGCCGTTTTGCTCAGAATGTCGTTTTCACCCAAGAAAGTGGTATTTTTCGTCCGAAACAGACACGGTTCAATTTTCTTGCCAAACATGGTTTTCTATGGCCTTTCGGAGTCGCTTTGTCCAAAATACTGTTTCCAAGAACAAAAGTGGTATTTTTCGTCCGAAATGGATGAAGTCGAATTTAGGGTCAAAGGTTGGATTTTTTCAGGCGTTTTGCTCATAAGGTTGTATCCATGCAAAAAAGTGGTATTTTTTGTCTGAAACGGATACAGTTGAATTTTGAAGCTAAACAAGTTTTTTTTTTTTTTTTTGCCTTTCGGAGTCGTTTTCTCCAAAATACCGTTTCCAAGCAGAAAAGTGGTATTTTTTGTCCAAAACGGACGAAGTAGAATTTTAGGGTCAAAGTTGGTCTTTTTGGGTCTTTCGGGGGCATTTGGCTCCGAAGGTCGTTTCCTCCCCAGAAAGTGCTATTTTTCGTCCGAAACGGACACGGTTGAATTTTCTTGCCGAACCTGGTCTTTTAAGGCCTTTCGGAGTCGTTTTGTTTAAAAGACCATTTGCAAGCAAAAAAGTTGTTTTTTTCGTCTGAAACGGACGAAGTTTAATTTTGGGGTCAAAGTTGGCCTTTCTGGGCGTTTTGCTCTGAAGGTCGTTTCCACCCAAAAAAGTGGTATTTTTCGTCTGAAACGGATACAGATGAATTTTCTTGCCCAACCTAGTCTTTTAAGGCCTTTCGGAGTCGTTTTGTTTAAAAGACCATTTGCAAGCAAAAAAGTTGTCTTTTTCGTCCGAAAACGGACGAAGTTTAATTTTTGGGTCAAAGTTGGTCTTTTATGGCGTTTTGGGGGTGTTTTGCTCTGAAGGTCATTTCCACCCAAAAAAAAGTGGTATTTTTCGTCCGAAATGGACGCGGTATAATTTTCTTACCAAACAGGGTCTTTTGTGGCCTTTCGGAGTCGTTTTGTTTAGAAGACCGTGTCCTAGCGAAAAAATGGTTTTTTTTCGTCTCAAATGGACGAAGTTGAATGTTTGGTTCTAAGTTGGTCTTTTTGGGCATTTTTGTTGCGTTTTCCTCAGAAGGTCGTTTTCGCCCAAAAAAGTGGTATTTTTCGTCCGAAACGGATACGGTTGAATTTTCAAGCCAAACATGGTCTTTTATGGCCTTTCGGAGTCGTTTTGTCCACAATACCGTTTCCAAGCAGAAAAGTGGTATTTTTCGTCCAAAATGGATGATGTAGAATTTTTGGGTCAAAGTTGGTCTGTTTGGGCCTTTCGGGGGTCCTTTTGCTCAGAAGGTCGTTTCCACCCAAGAAAGTGGTATTTTTCGTCCGAAACGTAGACGGTTGAATTTTCTTGCCGAACTTAGTCTTTTAAGGCCTTTCAGAGTCGTTTTGTTTAAAAGACCATTTCCAAGCCAAAAAAATTGTATTTTTCGTCCGAAATGGACGAAGTTGAATTTTTGGGTCAGAGTTGGTCTTTTTTGGACATTTGGGGCGTTTTGCTCTGAATGTCATTTTCACCCAAGAAAGTGGTATTTTTCGTCTGAAACGGACACGATTCAATTTTCATGCCAAACATGGTTTTCTATGGCCTTTCGGAGACCTTTTGTCCAAAATACCGTTTTCAAGTTGAAAAACGAAGTTGAATTTAGGGTGAAAGGTTGTCTTTTTTTTTTTTTTTTTTTGGGGGGGGGGCGTTTTGCTCAGAAGTTTGTTTCTACCCAAAAAAGTGGTATTTTTTGTCCGAAACGGTTACAGTTGAATTTTCAAGGCAGACATGGTTTTTTATGGCCTTTTGGAGTCGTTTCATCAAAAATACCGTTTCCAAGCAGAAAAGTGGTATTTTTCGTCCAAAATGGACGAAGTAGAATTTTGGGGTCAAAGTTGGTCATTTTGCGCCTTTTGGGGGCATTTTGCTCAGAAGGTCGTTTCCACCCAAGAAAGTGGTATTTTTCGTCCGAAATGGACACGGTTGAATTTTCTTGCCGAACCTGGTCTTTTAAGGCCTTCCGGAGTTGTTTTGTTTAAAAGACCATGTGCAAGCCAAGAAGTTTTATTTTTTGTCCGAAACGGACGAAGTTGAATTTTTGGGTCAAAGTTGTTGGTCTTTCTGGGCCTTTTGGGGGCGTTTTGCTCAGAAGGACATTTCTACCCAAAAAAAACGGTATTTTTCATCCGAAACGGATACAGTTGAATTTTGAAGCCAAACATGGTTTTTTTTGACCTTTCGGAGTCGTTTTGTCCAAAATACCGTTTCCAAGCAGAAAAGTTGTATTTTTCGTCCAAAATGGACGAAGTAGAATTTTAGGGTCAAAGTTGGTCGTTTTGGGACTTCCGGGGGGGTTTTGCACAGAAGTTCATTTCTACCCAAGAAAGTGGCATTTTTCGTTCGAAACAGACACGGTTGAATTTTCTTGCCGCACTTGGTCTTTTAAGGCCTTTTGGAGTCGTTTTGTTTAAAAGACCATTTCCAAGCAAAAAAATTGTATTTTTCGCCCGAAACGGACGAAGTTGAATTTTTGGGTCTGGGTTGGTCTTTTTTGGCCATTTGGGCCGTTTTGCTCAGAATGTCGTTTTCACCCAAGAAAGTGGTATTTTTCATCCGAAACGGACACGGTTCAATTTTCTTGCCAAACATGGTTTTCTATGGCCTTTCGGAGTCGCTTTGTCCAAAATACTATTTCCAAGAACAAAAGTGGTATTTTTCGTCCGAAATGGATGAAGTCCAATTTAGGGTCAAAGGTTGGATTTTTTCTGGCGTTTTGCTCATAAGGTTGTATCCATGCAAAAAAGTGGTATTTTTTGCCTGAAACGGATACAGTTGAATTTTGAAGCCAAACATGGTTTTTTTTTACCTTTCGGAGTCGTTTTGTCCAAAATACCGTTTCCAAGCAGAAAAGTTGTATTTTTCGTCCAAAACGGACGAAGTAGAATTTTAGGGTCAAAGTTGGTCTTTTTGGGCCTTTCTGGGGCGTTTTGCTCCGAAGGTCGTTTCCTCCCCCAGAAAGTGCTATTTTTTGTCCGAAACGGACACGGTTGAATTTTCTTGCCGAACCTGGTCTTTTAAGGCCTTTCGGAGTCGTTTTGTTTAAAAGACCATTTGCAAGCAAAAAAGTTGTCTTTTTCGTCCAAAACGGACGAAGTTTAATTTTGGGGTCAAAGTTGGCCTTTCTGGGCGTTTTGCTCTGAAGGTCGTTTCCACCAAAAAAAGTGGTATTTTTCGTCTGAAACGGACACGGATGAATTTTCTTGCCCAACCTAGTCTTTTAAGGCCTTTCAGAGTCGTTTTGTTTAAAAGACCATTTGCAAGCAAAACAGTTGTCTTTTTCGTCCGAAAACGGACGAAGTTTAATTTTTGGGTCAAAGTTGGTCTTTTATGGCCTTTTGGGGGCGTTTAGCTCTGAAGGTCGTTTCCACCCAAAAAAAGTGGTATTTTTCGTCCGAAATGGACACGGTATAATTTTCTTACCAAACAGGGTCTTTTGTGGCCTTTCGGAGTCGTTTTGTTTAGAAGACCGTTTCCTAGCGAACAAATGGTATTTTTCGTCTCAAATGGACGAAGTTGAATGTTTGGTTCTAAGTTGGTCTTTTTGGGCATTTTTGTTGCGTTTTCCTCAGAAGGTCGTTTTCGCCAAAAAAAAGTGGTATTTTTCGTCCGAAACGGATACGGTTGAATTTTCAAGCCAAACATGGTCTTTTATGACCTTTCGGAGTCGTTTTGTCCACAATACCGTTTCCAAGCAGAAAAGTGGTATTTTTCGTCCAAAACGGATGAAGTAGAATTTTTGGGTCAAAGTTGGTCTGTTTGGGACTTTCGGGGGTTGTTTTGCTCAGAAAGTCGTTTCCATCCAAGAAAGTGGTATTTTTCGTCCGAAACGGAGACGGTTGAATTTTCTTGCCGAACTTAGTCTTTTAAGGCCTTTCAGAGTCGTTTTGTTTAAAAGACCATTTCCAAGCCAAAAAAATTGTTTTTTTCGTCCGAAATGGACGAAGTTGAATTTTTGGGTCAGAGTTGGTCTTTTTTGGACATTTGGGGCGTTTTGCTCTGAATGTCATTGTCACCCAAGAAAGTGGTATTTTTCGTCTGAAACGGACACGATTCAATTTTCATGCCAAACATGGTTTTCTATGGCCTTTCGGAGACCTTTTGTCCAAAATACCGTTTTCAAGTTGAAAAACGAAGTTGAATTTAGGGTGAAAGGTCGTCTTTTTTTTTTTTTCCTTCTTTTTTCTTTTTTTAATTTTTGGGGGCGTTTTGCTTAGAAGTTTGTTTCTACCCAAAAAAGTGGTATTTTTTGTCCGAAACGGATACAGTTGAATTTTCAAGCCAGACATGTTTTTTATGGCCTTTTGGAGTCGTTTCATCAAAAATACCGTTTCCAAGCAGAAAAGTGGTATTTTTCGTCCAAAATGGACGAAGTAGAATTTTGGGGTCAAAGTTGGTCATTTTGCGCCTTTTGGGGGCATTTTGCTTAGAAGGTCGTTTCCACCCAAGAAAGTGGTATTTTTCGTCCGAAATGGACACGGTTGAATTTTCTTGCCGAACCTGGTCTTTTAAGGCCTTCCGGAGTCGTTTTGTTTAAAAGACCATGTGCAAGCCAAGAAGTTTTATTTTTTGTCCGAAACGGACGAAATTGAATTTTTGGGTCAAAGTTGTTGGTCTTTTTGGGCCTTTTGGGGGCGTTTTGCTCAGAAGGACGTTTCTACCCAAAAAAGCGGTATTTTTCGTCCGAAACGGATACAGTTGAATTTTTTAGCCAAACAAGGTCTTTTATGACCTTACGGAGTCGTTTTGTCCGAAATTCTGTTTCCAACCAGAAAAAGTGGTATTTTTCGTCCAAAACGGACGAAGTAGAATTTTAGGGTCAAAGTTGGTCGTTTTGGGCCTTTCGGGGGGCGTTTTGCTCAGATGTTCGTTTCTACCCAAGAAAGTGGCATTTTTCGTTCGAAACGCACACGGTTGAATTTTCTTGCCGAACTTGATCTTTTAAGGCCTTTTGGAGTCGTTTTGTTTAAAAGACCATTTCCAAGCAAAAAAATTGTATTTTTCGCCCGAAACGGACGAAGTTGAATTTTTGGGTCTGGGTTGGTCTTTTTTGGCCATTTGGGCCGTTTTGCTCAGAATGTCATTTTCACCCAATAAAGTGGTATTTTTCGTCCGAAACGGACACGGTTCAATTTTCTTGCCAAACATGGTTTTCTATGGCCTTTCGGAGTCGCTTTGTCCAAAATACTATTTCCAAGAAAAAAAGTGGTATTTTTCGTCCGAAATGGATGAAGTCGAATTTAGGGTCAAAGGTTGGATTTTTTCGGGCGTTTTGCTCATAAGGTTGTATCCATGCAAAAAAGTGGTATTTTTTGTCTGAAATGGATACAGTTGAATTTTGATGCTAAACAAGTTTTTTTTTTTTTTTTTTGCCTTTCGGAGTCGTTTTGTCCAAAATACCGTTTCCAAGCAGAAAAGTGGTATTTTTTGTCCAAAACGGACGAAGTAGAATTTTAGGGTCAAAGTTGGTCTTTTTGGGCCTTTCTGGGGCGTTTTGCTCCGAAGGTCGTTTCCTCCCCTGAAAGTGCTATTTTTCGTCCGAAACGGACACGGTTGAATTTTCTTGCCGAACCTGGTCTTTTAAGGCCTTTCGGAGTCATTTTGTTTAAAAGACCATTTGCAAGCAAAAAAGTTGTCTTTTTCGTCCGAAACGGACGAAGTTTAATTTTGGGGTCAAAGTTGGCCTTTCTGGGCGTTTTGCTCTGAAGGTCGTTTCCACCCAAAAAAGTGGTATTTTTCGTCTGAAACGGACACGGATGAATTTTCTTGCCCAACCTAGTCTTTTAAGGCCTTTCGGAGTCGTTTTGTTTAAAAGACCATTTGCAAGCAAAAAAGTTGTCTTTTTCGTCCGAAAACGGACGAAGTTTAATTTTTGGGTCAAAGTTGGTCTTTTATGGCCTTTTGGGGGCGTTTTGCTCTGAAGGTCATTTCCACCCAAAACAAAGTGGTATTTTTCGTCCGAAATGGACACGGTATAATTTTCTTACCAAACAGGGTCTTTTGTGGCCTTTCGGAGTCGTTTTGTTTAGAAGACCGTTTCCTAGCGAACAAATGGAATTTTTCGTCTCAAATGGACGAAGTTGAATGTTTGGTTCTAAGTTGGCCTTTTTGGGCATTTTTGTTGCGTTTTCCTCAGAAGGTCATTTTCGCCCAAAAAAGTGGTATTTTTCGTCCGAAACGGATACGGTTGAATTTTCAAGCCAAACATGGTCTTTTATGGCCTTTCGGAGTCATTTTGTCCACAATACCGTTTCCAAGCAGAAAAGTGGTATTTTTCGTCCAAAACGGATGAAGTAGAATTTTTGGGTGAAAGTTGGTCTGTTTGGGCCTTTCGGGGTCGTTTTGCTCAGAAGGTCGTTTCCACCCAAGAAAGTGGTATTTTTCGTCCGAAACGGAGACGGTTGAATTTTCTTGCCGAACTTAGTCTTTTAAGGCCTTTCAGAGTCGTTTTGTTTAAAAGACCATTTCCAAGCCAAAAAATTGTATTTTTTGTCCGAAATGGACGAAGTTGAATTTTTGGGTCAGAGTTGGTCTTTTTTGGACATTTGGGGCGTTTTGCTCTGAATGTCATTTTCACCCAAGAAAGTGGTATTTTTCGTCTGAAACGGACACGATTCAATTTTCATGCCAAACATGGTTTTCTATGGCCTTTCGGAGACCTTTTGTCCAAAATACCGTTTTCAAGTTGAAAAACGAAGTTGAATTTAGGGTGAAAGGTCGTCTTTTTTTTTTTTTCTTCTTTTTTCTTTTTTTAATTTTTGGGGGCGTTTTGCTTAGAAGTTTGTTTCTACCCAAAAAAGTGGTATTTTTTGTCCGAAACGGATACAGTTGAATTTTCAAGCCAGACATGTTTTTTATGGCCTTTTGGAGTCGTTTCATCAAAAATACCGTTTCCAAGCAGAAAAGTGGTATTTTTCGTCCAAAATGGACGAAGTAGAATTTTGGGGTCAAAGTTGGTCATTTTGCGCCTTTTGGGGGCATTTTGCTGAGAAGGTCGTTTCCACCCAAGAAAGTGGTATTTTTCGTCCGAAATGGACACGGTTGAATTTTCTTGCCGAACCTGGTCTTTTAAGGCCTTCCGGAGTCGTTTTGTTTAAAAGACCATGTGCAAGCCAAGAAGTTTTATTTTTTGTCCGAAACGGACGAAGTTGAATTTTTGGGTCAAAGTTGTTGGTCTTTCTGGGCCTTTTGGGGGCGTTTTGCTCAGAAGGACGTTTCTACCCAAAAAAGCGGTATTTTTCATCCGAAACGGATACAGTTGAATTTTGAAGCCAAACATGGTTTTTTTTTTACCTTTCGGAGTCGTTTTGTCCAAAATACCGTTTCCAAGCAGAAAAGTTGTATTTTTCGTCCAAAACGGACGAAGTAGAATTTTAGGGTCAAAGTTGGTCGTTTTGGGACTTCCGGGGGGGGTTTTGCACAGAAGTTCATTTCTACCCAAGAAAGTGGCATTTTTCGTTCGAAACAGACACGATTGAATTTTCTTGCCGCACTTGGCCTTTTAAGGCCTTTTGGAGTCGTTTTGTTTAAAAGACCATTTCCAAGCAAAAAAATTGTATTTTTCGCCCGAAACGGACGAAGTTGAATTTTTGGGTCTGGGTTGGTCTTTTTTGGCCATTTGGGCCGTTTTGCTCAGAATGTCGTTTTCACCCAAGAAAGTGGTATTTTTCGTCCGAAACGGACACTGTTCAATTTTCTTGCCAAACATGGTTTTCTATGGCCTTTCGGAGTCGCTTTGTCCAAAATACTATTTTCAAGAACAAAAGTGGTATTTTTCGTCCGAAATGGATGAAATCCAATTTAGGGTCAAAGGTTGGATTTTTCGGGCGTTTTGCTCACAAGGTTGTTACCATGCAAAAAAGTGGTATTTTTTGCCTGAAACGGATACAGTTGAATTTTGAAGCTGTAAGTTTTTTTTTTTTTTTTTTGCCTTTCGGAATCGTTTTGTCCAAAATACCGTTTCCAAGCAGAAAAGTGGTATTTTTTGTCCAAAACGGACGAAGTAGAATTTTAGGGTCAAAGTTAGTCTTTTTGGGCCTTTCGGGGGCGTTTTGCTCCGAAGGTCGTTTCCTCCCCAGAAAGTGCTATTTTTCGTTTGAAACAGACACGGTTGAATTTTTTTACTGAACTTGGTCTTTTAAGGCCTTTCGGAGTGTTTGTTTTAAAAGACCATTTGCAAGCAAAAAGTTGTCTTTTTCGTCCCAAACGGACGAAGTTTAATTTTGGTGTCAAAGTTGGCCTTTCTGGGCGTTTTGCTCTGAAGGTCGTTTCCACCCAAAAAAGTGGTATTTTTCGTCTGAAACGGACACGGTTGAATTTTCATGCCGAACCTGGTCTTTTAAAGCCTTTCGGAGTCGTTTTGTTTAAAAGACCATTTGCAAGCAAAAAAGTTGTCTTTTTCGTCCGAAAACGGACGAAGTTTAATTTTTGGGTCAAAGTTGGTCTTTTATGGCCTTTTGGGGGCGTTTTGCTCTGAAGGTCGTTTCCACCCAAAAAAGTGGTATTTTTCGTCTGATACGGACACGGATGAATTTTCTTGCCCAACCTAGTCTTTTAAGGCCTTTCGGAGTCGTTTTGTTTAAAAGACCATTTGCAAGCAAAAAAGTTGTCTTTTTCATCCGAAAACGAACGAAGTTTAATTTTTGGGTCAAAGTTGGTCTTTTATGGCGTTTTGGGGGCGTTTTGCTCTGAAGGTCGTTTCCACCCAAAAAAAAGTGGTATTTTTCGTCCGAAATGGACACGATATAATTTTCATACCAAACAGGGTCTTTTGTGGCCTTTCGGAGTCGTTTTGTTTAGAAGACCGTTTCCTAGCGAAAAAATGGTTTTTTTCGTCTCAAATGGACGAAGTTGAATGTTTGGTTCTAAGTTGGTCTTTTTGGGCATTTTTGTTGCGTTTTCCTCAGAAGGTCGTTTTCGCCCAAAAAAGTGGTATTTTTCGTCCGAAACGGATACGGTTGAATTTTCAAGCCAAACATGGTCTTTTATGGCCTTTCGGAGTCGTTTTGTCCACAATACCGTTTCCAAGCAGAAAAGTGGTATTTTTCGTCCAAAACGGATGAAGTAGAATTTTTGGGTCAAAGTTGGTCTGTTTAGGCCTTTCGGGGGTCCTTTTGCTCAGAAGGTCGTTTCCACCCAAGAAAGTGGTATTTTACGTCCGAAAGGGAGACGGTTGAATTTTCTTGCCGAACTTAGTCTTTTAAGGCCTTTCAGAGTCGTTTTGTTTAAAAGACCATTTCCAAGCCAAAAAATTGTATTTTTCGTCCGGAATGGACGAAGTTCAATTTTTGGGTCAGAGTTGGTCTTTTTTGGACATTTGGGGCGTTTTGCTCTGAATGTCATTGTCACCCAAGAAAGTGGTATTTTTCGTCTGAAACGGACACGATTCAATTTTCATGCCAAACATGGTTTTCTATGGCCTTTCGGAGACCTTTTGTCCAAAATACCGTTTTCAAGTTGAAAAACGAAGTTGAATTTAGGATGAAAGGTTGTCTTTTTTTTTTTTTTAAATTTTTGGGGGCGTTTTGCTCAGAAGTTTGTTTCTACCCCAAAAAAGTGGTATTTTTTGTCCGAAACGGATACAGTTGAATTTTCAAGCCAGACATGGTTTTTTATGGCCTTTTGGAGTCGTTTCATCAAAAATACCGTTTCCAAGCAGAAAAGTGGTATTTTTCGTCCAAAATGGACGAAGTAGAATTTTGGGGTCAAAGTTGGTCAGTTTGCGCCTTTTGGGGGAATTTTGCTCTGAAGGTCGTTTCCACCCAAGAAAGTGGTATTTTTCGTCCGAAATGGACACGGTTGAATTTTCTTGCCGAACCTGGTCTTTTAAGGCCTTCCGGAGTCGTTTTGTTTAAAAGACCATGTGCAAGCCAAGAAGTTTTATTTTTTGTCCGAAATGGACGAAGTTGAATTTTTGGGTCAAAGTTGTTGGTCTTTCTGGGCCTTTTGGGGGCGTTTTGCTCAGAAGGACGTTTCTACCCAAAAAAGCGGTATTTTTCGTCCGAAACGGATACAGTTGAATTTTTTAGCCAAACAAGGTCTTTTATGACCTTACGGAGTCGTTTTGTCCGAAATTCCGTTTCCAACCAGAAAAAGTGGTATTTTTCGTCCAAAACGGACGAAGTAGAATTTTAGGGTCAAAGTTGGTCGTTTTGGGCCTTTCGGGGGGCGTTTTGCTCAGATGTTCGTTTCTACCCAAGAAAGTGGCATTTTTCGTTCGAAACGCACACGGTTGAATTTTCTTGCCGAACTTGATCTTTTAAGGCCTTTTGGAGTCGTTTTGTTTAAAAGACCATTTCCAAGCAAAAAAATTGTATTTTTCGCCCGAAACGGACGAAGTTGAATTTTTGGGTCTGGGTTGGCCTTTTTTGGCCATTTGGGCCGTTTTGCTCAGAATGTCATTTTCACCCAAGAAAGTGGTATTTTTCGTCCGAAACGGACACGGTTCAATTTTCTTGCCAAACATGGTTTTCTATGGCCTTTCGGAGTCGCTTTGTCCAAAATACTGTTTCCAAGAACAAAAGTGGTATTTTTCGTCCGAAATGGATGAAGTCGAATTTAAGGTCAAAGGTTGGATTTTTTCGGGCGTTTTGCTCATAAGGTTGTATCCATGCAAAAAAGTGGTATTTTTTGTCTGAAACGGATACAGTTGAATTTTGAAGCTAAACAAGTTTTTTTTTTTTTTTTTGCCTTTCGGAGTCGTTTTGTCCAAAATACCGTTTCCAAGCAGAAAAGTGGTATTTTTTGTCCAAAACGGACGAAGTAGAATTTTAGGGTCAAAGTTGGTCTTTTTGGGCCTTTCTGGGGCGTTTTGCTCCGAAGGTCGTTTCCTCCCCTGAAAGTGCTATTTTTCGTCCGAAACGGACACGGTTGAATTTTCTTGCCGAACCTGGTCTTTTAAGGCCTTTCGGAGTCGTTTTGTTTAAAAGACCATTTGCAAGCAAAAAAGTTGTCTTTTTCGTCCGAAACGGACGAAGTTTAATTTTGGGGTCAAAGTTGGCCTTTCTGGGCGTTTTGCTCTGAAGGTCGTTTCCACCTAAAAAAGTGGTATTTTTCGTCTGAAATGGACACGGATGAATTTTCTTGCCCAACCTAGTCTTTTAAGGCCTTTCGGAGTCGTTTTGTTTAAAAGACCATTTGCAAGCAAAAAAGTTGTCTTTTTCGTCCCAAAACGGACGAAGTTTAATTTTTGGGTCAAAGTTGGTCTTTTATGGCCTTTTGGGGGCGTTTTGCTCTGAAGGTCGTTTCCACCTAAAACAAAGTGGTATTTTTCGTCCGAAATGGACACGGTATAATTTTCTTACCAAACAGGGTCTTTTGTGGCCTTTCGGAGTCGTTTTGTTTAGAAGACCGTTTCCTAGCGAACAAATGGAAATTTTCGTCTCAAATGGACGAAGTTGAATGTTTGGTTCTAAGTTGGCCTTTTTGGGCATTTTTGTTGCGTTTTCCTCAGAAGGTCGTTTTCGCCCAAAAAAGTGGTATTTTTCGTCCGAAACGGATACGGTTGAATTTTCAAGCCAAACATGGTCTTTTATGGCCTTTCGGAGTCGTTTTGTCCACAATACCGTTTCCAAGCAGAAAAGTGGTATTTTTCGTCCAAAACGGATGAAGTAGAATTTTTGGGTCAAAGTTGGTCTGTTTGGGCCTTTCGGGGGTCGTTTTGCTCAGAAGGTCGTTTCCACCTAAGAAAGTGGTATTTTTCGTCCGAAACGGAGACGGTTGAATTTTCTTGCCGAACTTAGTCTTTTAAGGCCTTTCAGAGTCGTTTTGTTTAAAAGACCATTTCCAAGCCAAAAAATTGTATTTTTCGTCCGAAATGGACGAAGTTGAATTTTTGGGTCAGAGTTGGTCTTTTTTGGACATTTGGGGCGTTTTGCTCTGAATGTCATTTTCACCCAAGAAAGTGGTATTTTTCGTCTGAAACGGACACGACTCAATTTTCATGCCAAACATGGTTTTCTATGGCCTTTCGGAGACCTTTTGTCCAAAATACCGTTTTCAAGTTGAAAAACGAAGTTGAATTTAGGGTGAAAGGTTGTCTTTTTTTTTAAAAAAAATTTTGGGGGCGTTTTTCTTAGAAGTTTGTTTCTACCCAAAAAAGTGGTATTTTTTGTCCGAAACGGATATAGTTGAATTTTCAAGCCATACATGTTTTTTATGGCCTTTTGGAGTCGTTTCATCAAAAATACCGTTTCCAAGCAGAAAAGTGGTATTTTTCGTCCAAAATGGACGAAGTAGAATTTTGGGGTCAAAGTTGGTCATTTTGCGCCTTTTGGGGGCATTTTGCTTAGAAGGTCGTTTCCACCCAAGAAAGTGGTATTTTTCGTCCGAAATGGACACGGTTGAATTTTCTTGCCGAACCTGGTCTTTTAAGGCCTTCCGGAGTCGTTTTGTTTAAAAGACCATGTGCAAGCCAAGAAGTTTTATTTTTTGTCCGAAACGGACGAAATTGAATTTTTGGGTCAAAGTTGTTGGTCTTTCTGGGCCTTTTGGGGGCGTTTTGCTCAGAAGGACGTTTCTACCCAAAAAAGCATTATTTTTCGTCCGAAACGGATACAGTTGAATTTTGAAGCCAAACATGGTTTTTTTTGGCCTTTCGGAGTCGTTTTGTCCAAAATACCGTTTCCAAGCAGAAAAGTGGTATTTTTCGTCCAAAACGGACGAAGTAGAATTTTAGGGTCAAAGTTGGTCGTTTTGGGCCTTCCGGGGGGCGTTTTGCACAGAAGTTCATTTCTACCCAAGAAAGTGGCATTTTTCGTTCGAAACGGACACGGTTGAATTTTCTTGCCGAACTTGGTCTTTTAAGGCCTTTTGGAGTCGTTTTGTTTAAAATACCATTTCCAACCCAAAAAATTGTATGTTTCGTCTGAAATGCACGAAGTTGAATTTTTGGGTCTGGGTTGGTCTTTTTTGGCCAATTGGGTCGTTTTGCTCAAAATGTCGTTTTCACCCAAGAAAGTGGTATTTTTCGTCCGAAACGGACACGGTTCAATTTTCTTGCCAAACATGGTTTTCTATGGCTTTTCGGAGTAGTTTTGTCCAAAATACTGTTTCCAAGAACAACAGTGGTATTTTTCGTCCGAAATGGATGAAGTCGAATTTAAGGTCAAAGGTTGGATTTTTTCGGGCGTTTTGCTCATAAGGTTGTTTCCATGCAAAAAAGTGGTATTTTTTGTCTGAAACGGATACAGTTGAATTTTGAAGCTAAACAAGTTTTTTTTTTGCCTTTCGGAGTCGTTTTGTCCAAAATACCGTTTCCAAGCAGAAAAGTGGTATTTTTTGTCCAAAACGGACGAAGTAGAATTTAAGGGTCAAAGTTGGTCTTTTTGGGCCTTTCGGGGGCGTTTTGCTCCGAAGGTCGTTTCCTCCCCCAGAAAGTGCTATTTTTCATCCGAAACGGACACGGTTGAATTTTCTTGCCGAACCTAGTCTTTTAAGGCCTTTCGGAGTCGTTTTGTTTAAAAGACCATTCGCAAGCAAAAAAGTTGTCTTTTTCGTCCGAAACGGACGAAGTTTAATTTTGGGGTCAAAGTTGGCCTTTCGGGGGCGTTTTGCTCTGAAGGTCGTTTCCACCCAAAAAAATGGTATTTTTCGTCCGAAATGGACACGGCATAATTTTCTTACCAAACAGGGTCTTTTGTGGCCTTTCGGAGTCGTTTTGTTTAGAAGACCGTTTCCTAGCGAAAAAATGGTATTTTTCGTCTCAACTGGACGAAGTTGAATGTTTGGTTCAAAGTTGGTGTTTTTGGGCATTTTTGTTGCGTTTTCCTTAGAAGGTCGTTTTCGCAAAAAAAAAGTGGTATTTTTTGTCCGAAACGGATACGGTTGAATTTTCAAGCCAAACATGGTCTTTTATGGCCTTTCGGAGTCGTTTTGTCCACAATACCGTTTCCAAGCAGAAAAGTGGTATTTTTCGTCCAAAACGGATGAAGTAGAATTTTTTGGTCAAAGTTGGTCTGTTTGGGCCTTTCGGGGGTCGTTTTGCTCAGAAGGTCGTTTCCACCCAAGAAAGTGGTATTTTTCGTCCGAAACGGAGACGGTTGAATTTTCTTGCCGAACTTAGTCTTTTAAGGCCTTTCAGAGTCGTTTTGTTTAAAAGACCATTTCCAAGCCAAAAAATTGTATTTTTCGTCCGAAATGGACGAAGTTGAATTTTTGGGTCAGAGTTGGTCTTTTTTGGACATTTGGGGCGTTTTGCTCTGAATGTCATTTTCACCCAAGAAAGTGGTATTTTTCGTCTGAAACGGACACGATTCAATTTTCATGCCAAACATGGTTTTCTATGGCCTTTCGGAGACCTTTTGTCCAAAATACCGTTTTCAAGTTGAAAAACGAAGTTAAATATAGGGCGAAAGGTTGCCTTTTTTTTTTTTTTTTTTTTTTTAAAATTTTTGGGGGCGTTTTGCTCAGAAGTTTGTTTCTACCCCAAAAAAGTGGTATTTTTTGTCCGAAACGGATACAGTTGAATTTTCAAGCCAGACATGGTTTTTTATGGCCTTTTGGAGTCGTTTCATCAAAAATACCGTTTCCAAGCAGAAAAGTGGTATTTTTCGTCCAAAATGGCGTAGTAGAATTTTGGGGTCAAAGTTTGTCGTTTTGCGCCTTTTGGGGGCATTTTGCTCCGAAGGTCATTTCCACCCAAGAAAGTGGTATTTTTCGTCCGAAATGGACACGGTTGAATTTTCTTGCCGAACCTGGTCTTTTAAGGCCTTCCGGAGTCGTTTTGTTTAAAAGACCCTGTGCAAGCCAAGAAGTTTTATTTTTTGTCCGAAACGGACGAAGTTGAATTTTTGGGTCAAAGTTGTTGGTCTTTCTGGGCCTTTTGGGGGCGTTTTGCTCAGAAGGACGTTTCTACCCAAAAAAGCGGTATTTTTCGTTCGAAACGGATACAGTTGAATTTTTTAGCCAAACAAGGTCTTTTATGACCTTACGGAGTCGTTTTGTCCGAAATTCCGTTTCCAACCAGAAAAGTGGTATTTTTCGTCCAAAACAGACGAAGTAGAATTTTAGGGTCAAAGTTGGTCGTTTTGGGCCTTTCGGGGGGGCGTTTTGCTCAGATGTTCGTTTCTACCCAAGAAAGTGGCATTTTTCGTTCGAAACGGACACGGTTGAATTTTCTTGCCGAACTTGGTCTTTTAAGGCCTTTTGGAGTCGTTTTGTTTAAAAGACCATTTCCAAGCAAAAAAATTGTATTTTTCGCCCGAAACGGACGAAGTTGAATTTTTGGGTCTCGGTTGGTCTTTTTTGGCCATTTGGGCCGTTTTGCTCAGAATGTCGTTTTCACCCAAGAAAGTGGTATTTTTCGTCCGAAACGGACACGGTTCAATTTTCTTGCCAAACATGGTTTTCTATGGCCTTTTGGAGTCGTTTTGTCCAAAATACTGTTTCCAAGTACAAAAGTGGTATTTTTCGTCCGAAATGGATGGAGTTGAATTTAGGGTCCAAGGTTGTCTTTTTTTGGGCGTTTTGCTCATAAGGTTGTTTCCATGCAAAAAAGTGGTATTTTTTGTCCGAAATGGATACAGTTAAATTTTGAAGCCAAACATGGTTTTTTTTGGCCTTTCGGAGTCGTTTTGTCCAAAATACCGTTTCCAAGCAGAAAAGTGGTATTTTTCGTCCAAAACGGACGAAGTAGAATTTTAGGGTCAAAGTTGGTCGTTTTGGGCCTTTCGGGGGGCGTTTTGCACAGAAGTTCATTTCTACCCAAGAAAGTGGCATTTTTCGTTCGAAACGGACACGGTTGAATTTTCTTGCCGAATTTGGTCTTTTAAGGCCTTTTGGAGTCGTTTAGTTTAAAATACCATTTCCAACCCATAAAATTGTATGTTTCGTCTGAAATGGACGAAGTTGAATTTTTGGGTCTGGGTTGGTCTTTTTTGGCCATTTGGGTCGTTTTGCTCAAAATGTCGTTTTCACCCAAGAAAGTGGTATTTTTCGTCCGAAACGGACACGGTTCAATTTTCTTGCCAAACATGGTTTTCTATGGCCTTTCGGAGTCGTTTTGTCCAAAATACAGTTTCCAAGAACAAAAGTTGATAAGAACCAACGTGCACCAACAAAGGATCCGCTGCATGTTCCAATTGGGCCTATTACGAGGGCAAGATCCAAGAAGATCAAAGAAGCACTTAATGGGCTAATTCAAGATATATGGGCTGAATCTAAAGTCATAATGCCCAAGTTAGGCCCAAATGGAAATCAAGGCCTAATCCATCTCATAAAGGCAAGCAAATGGGCTTAGTCATGAACTTAAATGGGCCAAAACATGAGACCCACGAAATTCTACTTATTTATTTTAGTTTATATCATTTTGTAAGACATCAATGCCAATTAGTATTTTTATTTTCTAGTATTGATATTGTAATAAGTTTGAAAGGCATCTAGGACTTTTGTTCTTGTAGCCTCCCCCTAGGTGTGAAAGGCCACCCACTATCTATAGTAGGGTGTGCTAAAGTTGAAGACTTATTGTGTGAAAAGGACAACCCTAGGTGTGAAAGACCGCCCCCTATGTAAGGTAGGGTGTGCTTGACCACCCACTAGCCTAGGCTCTCCTTTGTGTTGGTTGCCTATTTAAGAGAGTTGTATTCCATGGGAAAAACACATTACTTGAATAATATATCAGATTGAGAGAGTTTTCTCTTGAGTTCTTCATAGAACTTTTTTTTGAACTTATCAAGAATTTCTTGTGGCGTTCAAACTCTATAACTTCGGTTCGTGATTCCATTATAATCTTTGGGTCGAGGTTTGTTATTTTATACCTTTGGTTCGCGTTTCATTCATAAACGTTGGGTCAAGGTTTCTATCAAACATTCTGTATTTTTGTGTTCTTCCTTTCTTTCTTTTCATTTATAAATCCAGATTTTAGATCGATCCTAGCAAAGACACCATAAATTGGTTTCGGGTCTCACTAATTCTTGGTGAGGTTCGCATCATTTGGTATCAGAGCACGGTTCTAAAATCAGGTTTGATATATCCTTGTTTTTCATTAATTAGTTTCTTTTATTTCATCTTCAATTCTATTCAGATCTTGTTTAAGTCTTCAATTCTGTTCAGATCTATTTTAAAGCTTCAATTCTGTTCAGATCTTGTTAAGTGTTCAAATCTGTTCAGATCTTGTTTAAAGTCTTCAAATTTGTTAGATATTATTTAAGTTTAATTGTCATCATCATTTAAAAAAAAAAAACGAAAATCCTGCAGCCAAAAAAAAAAAAAAAAAAAAAAAAAAAAAACAGAAACAGAAACAAAACAAAAAAAAAAAAAAAACGAAAATCCTGCAGCCAAAAAGAGAGCATATTCTTCTTGATCGATTCCATAAGTTATCCTTTGTGTTGTCCTTGTTCGTTTTGTTTTCTTTCCTAAATTTCATTCTTAGTGAAGTGAATCACAGAGTTCGGATTGTTGCGAGAAATTCTGATTGAGATAGGTTAAGTTCAATAAAGAACTAAAAGAGGAAGCTATGAGTGAAAAAAGGCAAGAGAGTGTGAGTGACATACTTTGAGTGCAAACACGTGAGGGAGTGTGTGAGGATTTATTCTCTAATATTTCTATTTTCAAGATATGTCTTCCAGGGGTAACACATCAAACAATGAAGGAGGGGAAGTGACGACCACCATGTTGCAGGCTATGCAACAACAATTTGAACGCATAAATGTGGTGTTTAATGAAATGCCGGATCGGATGGATAAGCAAGACGCTGCTATTGCCGCTTGGCGTGAGGGGCAGCCCCAAGGAGTCCCAAATGCTAGAAGAAGGCAAGAAAGGCGTGCCCACGTGGAAAATTCTGATGGTGACCACGAGGATGAGTTCGAAAATGATGAAGAGCAATCTTCATTGAACAGTGAAGGTTGGTTCGTGCCAAGGGCAGAAAGGCGTGGTAGAGTTTTCCGCAGAGATCCAAGATGGCGAGATGGGCTTGACCGAAACCTTGGGAACATAAAAATGAAGATACCTTCGTTCCAAGGGAAAAATGACCCTGAAGCTTACTTGGAGTGGGAGAAAAAGGTGGAGTTGATTTTTGAGCGCCACAATTACTCCGAGGAGAAAAAGGTAAAACTTGCTGTAATTGAATTTGTTGATTATGCTATAATATGGTGGGATCAACTTGTGATGAACAGAAGGAGAAACCATGAGAGGCCAATCGAGTCGTGGGCGGAAATGAAGGCCATCATGAGGAGGAGGTTTGTCCCTAGTCACTACTATAGGGACTTGTACTAAAAGTTACAAAGTCTTACTCAAGGCTATCGGAGTGTGGATGATTACTTCAAGGAGATGGAGATCGCCATGATTCGGGCTAATATCGAGGAGGATAGAGAAGCCACAATGGCAAGGTTCTTGAATGGGCTGAATCGGGAGATTGCCAACGTAGTGGAGTTGCAACACTATGTGGAGTTGGAGGACATGGTGCACATGGCAATAAAGGTGGAACGACAACTTAAAAGGAAGGGAACGCGATCATTTCAAAACTCGGGCTCCTTTACTTCATGGAGGCCGAATGGGAGGAAAGATGAAGGGGTTGTTTCAAAGTCCAAAACCGAACCACCTAAAAGGAGAGATGATGTGCCCAATGCCAACAAAGGTAAAACTGAAACTCAAACTCGTAACCGTGATATTAAATGTTTTCGTTGTTTGGGAGTAGGTCACATAGCTTCACAATGCCCAAATAAAAGGACCATGATAGCACGTGTTGATGGAGAAGTGGAAATGAAAAATGAGAGTGAAGATGACCAAATGCCACCACATAAGGATGCTTGTGACGATGACATAGAGTACCCGGTGGAGGGAGAGTCACTTGTGGCAAGGCGCGCTTTAAGTGCCCAAGTAGCGGAGGATGACATGGAACAACAAAGGGAGAATATTTTTCATACTAGATGCCACGTCAACAACAAGGTATGTAGTATGATCATTGATGGCGGAAGTTGTACAAATGTGGCTAGCACAACCTTGGTAGAAAAACTGAACTTACCTACCTTGAAACACCCTAGACCGTATAAGTTGCAGTGGTTGAATGATTGTGGGGAGGTTCGGGTAAAGAAGCAAGTGTTAGTTTCCTTTTCAATTGGGAAGTACAAGGATGAAGTACTTTGTGATGTTGTTCCAATGCATGCGGGTCACATATTGTTGGGCAGGCCATGGCAATTTGACAGGAAGGTTATTCATGACGGGTTCAAGAATAGACACTCATTCGTCAAAAACAATAAAACCATTACTCTTGTGCCGTTAACTCCAAAACAAGTGTATGAGGATCAAATAAAAATGAAAAGAGAGAATGAGTTAAAAAAAAATTGTCGTTCCACCTTTATTGCCATGTGCACCATGTCCTCCAACTCCACATAGTGTTGCAACTCCACTACGTTGGCAATCTCCCGATTCAGCCCATTCAAGAACCTTGCCATTGTGGCTTCTCTGTCCTCCTCGATATTAGCCCGAATCATGGCGATCTCCATCTCCTTGAAGTAATCATCAACGCTCCGATAGCCTTGAGTAAGACTTTGTAACTTCTGGTACAAGTCCCTATAGTAGTGACTAGGGACAAACCTCCTCCTCATGATGGCCTTCATTTCCGCCCACGACTCGATTGGCCTCTCATGGTTTCTCCTTCTGTTCATCACAAGTTGATCCCACCATATTATAGCATAATCAACAAATTCAATTACAGCGAGTTTTACCTTTTTCTCCTCGGAGTAATTGTGGCACTCAAAAATCAACTCCACCTTCTTCTCCCACTCAAAGTAAGCTTCAGGGTCATTTTTTCCTTGGAACGACGGTATCTTCATTTTTATGTTCCCAAGGTTTCGATCAAGCCCATCTCGCCATCTTGGATCTCTGCGGAAAACTCTTCCACGCCTTTCTTCCCTTGGCACGAACCAACCCTCACCGTTCAATGAAGATTGCTCTTCATCATTTTCGAACTCATCCTCGTGGTCACCATCAGAATTTTCCACGTGGGCACGCCTTTCTTGCCTTCTTCTAGCATTTGGGACTCCTTGGGGCTGCCCCTCACGCCAAGCGGCAATAGCAGCGTCTTGCTTATCCATCCGATCCCGCATTTCATTAAACACCACATTTATGCGTTCAAATTGTTGTTGCATAGCCTGCAACATGGTGGTCGTCACTTCCCCTCCTTCATTGTTTGATGTGTTACCCCTGGAAGACATATCTTGAAAATAGAAATATTAGAGAATAAGTCCTCACACACTCCCTCACGTGTTTGCACTCAAAGTATGTCACTCACACTCTCTTGCCTTTTTTCACTCGTAGCTTCCTCTTTTAGTTCTTTATTGAACTTAACCTATCTCAATCAGAATTTCTCGCAACAATCCGAACTCTGTGATTCACTTCACTAAGAATGAAATTTAGGAAAGAAAACAAAACGAACAAGGACAACACAAAGGATAACTTATGGAATCGATCAAGAAGAATATGCTCTCTTTTTGGCTGCAGGATTTTCGTTTTTTTTTTTTTTTTGTTTTGTTTCTGTTTCTGTTTCTGTTTTTTTTTTTTTTTGTTGGCTGTAGGATTTTCGTTTTTTTTTTTTTTAAATGATGATGAAATAACCTTAAATAATATCTAACAAATTTGAAGACTTTAAATAAGATCTGAACAGATTTGAACACTTAACAAGATCTGAACAGAATTGAAGCTTTAAACGAGATCTGAACAAAATTGAAGACTTAAACAAGAGCTGAATAGAATTGAAGATGAAATAAAAAAAACTAATTAATGAAAAACAAGGATAGATCAAACCTGATTTTAGAACTGTGCTCTGATTACCAAATGATGCGAACCTCACCAAGAATTAGTGAGACCCGAAACCAATTTATGGTGTCTTTGCTAGGATCGATCTAAAATCTGGATTTATAAATGAAAAGAAAGAAAGGAAGAACACAAAAATACAGAATGTTTGATACAAACCTTGACCCAACGTTTATGAATGAAACGCGAACCAAAGGTATAAAATAACAAACCTCGACCCAAAGATTATAATGGAATCACGAACCGAAGTTATAGAGTTTGAACGCCACAAGAAATTCTTGATAAGTTCAAAGAAAAGTTCTATGAAGAACTCAAGAGAAAACTCTCTCAATCTGATATATTATTCAAGTAATGTGTTTTTCCCATGGAATACAACTCTCTTAAATAGGCAACCAACACAAAGGAGAGCCTAGGCTAGTGGGTGGTCAAGCACACCCTACCTTACATAGGGGGCGGTCTTTCACACCTAGGGTTGTCCTTTTCACACAATAAGTCTTCAACTTTAGCACACCCTACTATAGATAGTGGGTGGCCTTTCACACCTAGGGGGAGGCTACAAGAACAAAAGTCCTAGATGCCTTTCAAACTTATTACAATATCAATACTAGAAAATAAAAATACTAATTGGCATTGATGTCTTACAAAATGATATAAACTAAAATAAATAAGTAGAATTTCGTGGGTCTCATGTTTTGGCCCATTTAAGTTCATGACTAAGCCCATTTGCTTGCCTTTATGAGATGGATTAGGCCTTGATTTCCATTTGGGCCTAACTTGGGCATTATGACTTTAGATTTAGCCCATATATCTTGAATTAGCCCATTAAGTGCTTCTTTGATCTTCTTGGATCTTGCCCTCGTAATAGGCCCAATTGGAACATGCAGCGGATCCTTTGTTGGTGCACGTTGGTTCTCATCAATACTGTTTCCAAGTACAAAAGTGGTATTTTTCGTCCGAAATGGATGAAGTTGAATTTAGGGTCAAAGGTTGTCTTTTTTGGGGCATTTTGCCCATAAGGTTGTTTCCATGCAAAAAAGTGGTATTTTTTGACCGAAACGGATACAGTTTAATTTTGAAGCCAGACATGGTTTTTTTTGGCCTTTCAGAGTCGTTTTGTCCAAAATACCGTTTCCAAGCAGAAAAGCGGTATTTTTCGTCCAAAACGGACGAAGTAGAATTTTAGGGTCAAAGTTGGTCTTTTTGGGCCGCTCGGGGGACGTTGTGCTCTGAATGTCATTTTCACCCAAGAAAGTGGTATTTTTCGTCCGAAACGGACACGGATCAATTTTCTTGCCAAACATGGTTTTCTATGGCCTTCCGGAGTCGTTTCGTCCAAAATACCGTTTCCAAGTTGAAAAGTGGTATTTTTCGTCCGAAACGGACGAAGTTGAATTTAGGGTGAAAGGTTGTCTGTGTTTTTTTTTTTGGGGGGGGGGGGGTAGGGGGGGCGTTTTGCTCAGAAGGTTGTTTCCACCCAAAAAAGTAGTATTTTTTGTCCGAAACGGATACGGTTGAATTTTCAAGCCGAACATGGTCTTTTATGGCCTTTCGAAGTCGTTTTGTCCAAAATACCGTTTCCAAGAAGAAAAGTGGTACTTCTCGTCCAAAACGGACGAAGTAGAATTTTAGGGTCAAAGTTGGTCATTTTGCGCCTTTTGGGGGCGTTTTGCTCAGAAGGTCGTTTCCATCCAAGAAAGTGGTATTTTTCGTCCGAAACGGACACGGTTGAATTTTCTTGCCGAACCTGGTCTTTTAAGGCCTTTCGGAGTCGTTTTGTTTGAAAGACCATTTGCAAGCCAAAAAGTTGTATTTTTTGTCCGAAACGGACGAAGTTGAATTTTTGGGTCAAAGTTGGTCTTTCTGGGCCTTTTGGGGGCGTTTTGCTCAGAAAGACGTTTCTACCAAAAAAAGCGGTATTTTTCGTCCGAAACGGATACAGTTGAATTTTCGAGCCAAACAAGGTCTTTTATGGCCTTACGGAGTCGTTTAGTCCAAATTTTCGTTTCCAACCAGAAAAGTGGTATTTTTCGTACAAAACGGACAAAGTTGAATTTTAGGGTCAAAGTTGGTCATTTTGGGCCTTTCGGGGGGCGTTTTGCTAAGAAGTTCGTTTCTACCCAAGAAAGTGGCATTTTTCGTCCGAAACGGACACGGTTGAATTTTCTTGCCGGACTTGGTCTTTTAAGGCCTTTTGGAGTCGTTTTGTTTAAAAGACCATTTCCAAGCCAAGAAATTGTATTTTTCATCCGAAACGGACGAAGTTGAATTTTTGGGTCTAGGTTGCTCTTTTTTGGCCATTTGGGTCGTTTTGGTCAGAATGTCATTTTCACCCAAGAAAGTGGTATTTTTCGTCCGAAACGGACACGGATCAATTTTCTTGCCAAACATGGTTTTCTATGGCCTTCCGGAGTCGTTTCGTCCAAAATACCGTTTCCAAGTTGAAAAGTGGTATTTTTCGTCCGAAACGGACGAAGTTGAATTTAGGGTGAAAGGTTGTCTGTGTTTTTTTTTTTTTGGGGGGGGGGGGGGGGTAGGGGGGGCGTTTTGCTCAGAAGGTTGTTTCCACCCAAAAAAGTAGTATTTTTTGTCCGAAACGGATACGGTTGAATTTTCAAGCCGAACATGGTCTTTTATGGCCTTTCGAAGTCGTTTTGTCCAAAATACCGTTTCCAAGAAGAAAAGTGGTACTTCTCGTCCAAAACGGACGAAGTAGAATTTTAGGGTCAAAGTTGGTCATTTTGCGCCTTTTGGGGGCGTTTTGCTCAGAAGGTCGTTTCCATCCAAGAAAGTGGTATTTTTCGTCCGAAACGGACACGGTTGAATTTTCTTGCCGAACCTGGTCTTTTAAGGCCTTTCGGAGTCGTTTTGTTTGAAAGACCATTTGCAAGCCAAAAAGTTGTATTTTTTGTCCGAAACGGACGAAGTTGAATTTTTGGGTCAAAGTTGGTCTTTCTGGGCCTTTTGGGGGCGTTTTGCTCAGAAAGACGTTTCTACCCAAAAAAGCGGTATTTTTCGTCCGAAACGGATACAGTTGAATTTTCGAGCCAAACAAGGTCTTTTATGGCCTTACGGAGTCGTTTAGTCCAAATTTTCGTTTCCAACCAGAAAAGTGGTATTTTTCGTACAAAACGGACAAAGTTGAATTTTAGGGTCAAAGTTGGTCGCTTTGGGCCTTTCGGGGGGCGTTTTGCTAAGAAGTTCGTTTCTACCCAAGAAAGTGGCATTTTTCGTCCGAAACGGACACGGTTGAATTTTCTTGCCGGACTTGGTCTTTTAAGGCCTTTTGGAGTCGTTTTGTTTAAAAGACCATTTCCAAGCCAAGAAATTGTATTTTTCATCCGAAACGGACGAAGTTGAATTTTTGGGTCTAGGTTGCTCTTTTTTGGCCATTTGGGTCGTTTTGGTCAGAATGTCGTTTTCACCCAAGAAAGTGGTATTTTTCGTCCGAAACGGACACGGATCAATTTTCTTGCCAAACATGGTTTTATATGGCCTTTCGGAGTCGTTTTGTCCAAAATACTGTTTCCAAGTACAAAAGTGGTATTTTTCGTCCGAAATGGATGAAGTTGAATTTAGGGTCAAAGGTTGTCTTTTTTGGGGCATTTTGCCCATAAGGTTGTTTCCATGCAAAAAAGTGGTATTTTTTGACCGAAACGGATACAGTTTAATTTTGAAGCCAGACATGGTTTTTTTTGGCCTTTCGGAGTCGTTTTGTCCAAAATACCGTTTCCAAGCAGAAAAGCGGTATTTTTCGTCCAAAACGGACGAAGTAGAATTTTAGGGTCAAAGTTGGTCTTTTTGGGCCGCTCGGGGGACGTTGTGCTCTGAATGTCATTTTCACCCAAGAAAGTGGTATTTTTCGTCCGAAACGGACACGGATCAATTTTCTTGCCAAACATGGTTTTCTATGGCCTTCCGGAGTCGTTTCGTCCAAAATACCGTTTCCCAGTTGAAAAGTGGTATTTTTCGTCCGAAACGGACGAAGTTGAATTTAGGGTGAAAGGTTGTCTGTGTTTTTTTTTTTGGGGGGGGGGGGTAGGGGGGGCGTTTTGCTCAGAAGGTTGTTTCCACCCAAAAAAGTAGTATTTTTTGTCCGAAACGGATACGGTTGAATTTTCAAGCCGAACATGGTCTTTTATGGCCTTTCGAAGTCGTTTTGTCCAAAATACCGTTTCCAAGAAGAAAAGTGGTACTTCTCGTCCAAAACGGACGAAGTAGAATTTTAGGGTCAAAGTTGGTCATTTTGCGCCTTTTGGGGGCGTTTTGCTCAGAAGGTCGTTTCCATCCAAGAAAGTGGTATTTTTCGTCCGAAACGGACACGGTTGAATTTTCTTGCCGAACCTGGTCTTTTAAGGCCTTTCGGAGTCGTTTTGTTTGAAAGACCATTTGCAACCCATAAAATTGTATGTTTCGTCTGAAATGGACGAAGTTGAATTTTTGGGTCAAAGTTGGTCTTTTTTGGCCAATTGGGTCGTTTTGCTCAGAAAGACGTTTCTACCCAAAAAAGTGGTATTTTTCGTCCGAAACGGACACGGTTCAATTTTCTTGCCAAACATGGTTTTCTATGGCCTTTCGGAGTCGTTTTGTCCAAAATACAGTTTCCAAGAACAAAAGTTGATAAGAACCAACGTGCACCAACAAAGGATCCGCTGCATGTTCCAATTGGGCCTATTACGAGGGCAAGATCCAGGAAGATCAAAGAAGCACTTAATGGGCTAATTCAAGATATATGGGCTGAATCTAAAGTCATAATGCCCAAGTTAGGCCCAAATGGAAATCAAGGCCTAATCCATCTCATAAAGGCAAGCAAATGGGCTTAGTCATGAACTTAAATGGGCCAAAACATGAGACCCACGAAATTCTACTTATTTATTTTAGTTTATATCATTTTGTAAGACATCAATGCCAATTAGTATTTTTATTTTCTAGTATTGATATTGTAATAAGTTTGAAAGGCATCTAGGACTTTTGTTCTTGTAGCCTCCCCCTAGGTGTGAAAGGCCACCCACTATCTATAGTAGGGTGTGCTAAAGTTGAAGACTTATTGTGTGAAAAGGACAACCCTAGGTGTGAAAGACCGCCCCCTATGTAAGGTAGGGTGTGCTTGACCACCCACTAGCCTAGGCTCTCCTTTGTGTTGGTTGCCTATTTAAGAGAGTTGTATTCCATGGGAAAAACACATTACTTGAATAATATATCAGATTGAGAGAGTTTTCTCTTGAGTTCTTCATAGAACTTTTCTTTGAACTTATCAAGAATTTCTTGTGGCGTTCAAACTCTATAACTTCGGTTCGTGATTCCATTATAATCTTTGGGTCGAGGTTTGTTATTTTATACCTTTGGTTCGCGTTTCATTCATAAACGTTGGGTCAAGGTTTCTATCAAACATTCTGTATTTTTGTGTTCTTCCTTTCTTTCTTTTCATTTATAAATCCAGATTTTATATCGATCCTAGCAAAGACACCATAAATTGGTTTCGGGTCTCACTAATTCTTGGTGAGGTTCGCATCAAAAGTGGTATTTTTCGTCCGAAATGGATGAAGTCGAATTTAGGGTCAAAGGTTGGATTTTTTCGGGCGTTTTGCTCACAAGGTTGTTTCCATGCAAAAAAGTGGTATTTTTTGTCTGAAACGGATACAGTTGAATTTTGAAGCTAAACAAGTTTTTTTTTTGCCTTTCGGAGTCGTTTTGTCCAAAATACCGTTTCCAAGCAGAAAAGTGGTATTTCTTGTCCAAAACGGACGAAGTAGAATTTAAGGGTCAAAGTTGGTCTTTTTGGGCCTTTCGGGGGCGTTTTGCTCCGAAGGTCGTTTCCTCCCCAGAAAGTGCTATTTTTCGTCCGAAACGGACACGGTTGAATTTTCTTGCCGAACCTGGTCTTTTAAGGCCTTTTGGAGTCGTTTTGTTTAAAAGACCATTCGCAAGCAAAAAAGTTGTCTTTTTCGTCCGAAACGGACGAAGTTTAATTTTGGGGTCAAAGTTGGCCTTTCGGGGGCGTTTTGCTCTGAAGGTCGTTTCCACCCAAAAAAGTGGTATTTTTCGTCCGAAATGGACACGGTATAATTTTCTTACCAAACAGGGTCTTTTGTGGCCTTTCGGAGTCGTTTTGTTTAGAAGACCGTTTCCTAGCGAAAAAATGGTATTTTTCGTCTCAAATGGACGAAGTTGAATGTTTGGTTCAAAGTTGGTGTTTTTGAGCATTTTTGTTGCGTTTTCCTCAGAAGGTCGTTTTCGCCAAAAAAAAAGTGGTACTTTTCGTCCGAAACGGATACGGTTGAATTTTCAAGCCAAACATTGTCTTTTATGGCCTTTCGGAGTCGTTTTGTCCACAATACCGTTTCCAAGCAGAAAAGTGGTATTTTTCATCCAAAACGGACGAAGTAGAATTTTTGGGTCAAAGTTGGTCTGTTTGGGCCTTTCGGGGGTCGTTTTGCTCAGAAGGTCGTTTCCACCCAAGAAAGTGGTATTTTTCGTCCGAAACGGAGACGGTTGAATTTTCTTGCCGAACTTAGTCTTTTAAGGCCTTTCGGAGTCGTTTTGTTTAAAAGACCATTTCCAAGCCAAAAAATTGTATTTTTCGTCCGAAATGGACGAAGTTGAATTTTTGGGTCAGAGTTGGTCTTTTTTGGACATTTGGGGCGTTTTGCTCTGAATGTCATTTTCACCCAAGAAAGTGGTATTTTTCGTCTGAAACGGACACGATTCAATTTTCATGCCAAACATGGTTTTCTATGGCCTTTCGGAGACCTTTTGTCCAAAATACCGTTTTCAAGTTGAAAAACGAAGTTGAATTTAGGGTGAAAGGTTGTCTTTTTTTAAAAAAAAATTTTGGGGGCGTTTTGCTCAGAAGTTTGTTTCTACCCCCAAAAAAGTGATATTTTTTGTCCGAAACGGATTGATGAGAACCAACGTGCACCAACAAAGGATCCGCTGCATGTTCCAATTGGGCCTATTACGAGGGCAAGATCCAAGAAGATCAAAGAAGCACTTAATGGGCTAATTCAAGATATATGGGCTGAATCTAAAGTCATAATGCCAAAGTTAGGCCCAAATGGCAATCAAGGCCTAATCTATCTCATAAAGGCAAGCAAATGGGCTTAGTCATGAACTTAAATGGGCCAAAACATGAGACCCACGAAATTCTACTTATTTATTTTAGTTTATATCATTTTGTAAGACATCAATGCCAATTAGTATTTTTATTTTCTAGTGTTGATCTTGTAATAAGTTTGAAAGGCATCTAGGACTTTTGTTCTTGTAGCCTCCCCCTAGGTGTGAAAGGCCACCCACTATCTATAGTAGGGTGTGCTAAAGTTGAAGACTTCTTGTGTGAAAAGGACAACCCAAGGTGTGAAAGACCGCCCCTATCTAAGGTAGGGTGTGCTTGACCACCCACTAACCTAGGCTCTCCTTTGTGTTGGTTGCCTATTTAAGAGAGTTGTATTCCATGGGAAAAACACATTACTTGAATAATATATCAAATTGAGAGAGTTTTCTCTTGAGTTCTTCATAGAACTTTTCTTTGAACTTATCAAGAATTTCTTGTGACGTTCAAACTCTATAACTTCGGTTCGTGATTCCATTATAATCTTTGGGTCGAGATTTGTTATTTTATACCTTTGGTTCGCGTTTCATTCATAAACGTTGGGTCAAGGTTTCTATCAAACATTCTGTATTTTTGTGTTCTTCCTTTCTTTCTTTTCATTATAAATCCAGATTTTAGATCGATCCTAGCAAAGACACCATAAATTGGTTTCGGGTCTCACTAATTCTTGGTGAGGTTCGCATCATTTGGTAATCAGAGCACGGTTCTAAAATCAGGTTTGATCTATCCTTGTTTTTCATTAATTAGTTTCTTTTATTTCATCTTCAATTCTATTCAGATCTTGTTTAAGTCTTCAATTCTGTTCAGATCTCGTTTAAAGCTTCAATTCTGTTAAGATCTTGTTAAGTGTTCAAATCTGTTCAGATCTTGTTTAAAGTCTTCAAATTTGTTAGATATTATTTAAAGTTATTGTCATCATCATTTAAAAAAAAAAAAAAAAACGAAAATCTTGCAACCAAAAAAAAAAAAAAAAAAAAAAAACAGAAACAGAAACAAAACAAAAAAAAAAAAAAACGAAAATCCTGCAGCCAAAAAGAGAGCATATTCTTCTTGATCGATTCCATAACTTATCCTTTGTGTTGTCCTTGTTCGTTTTGTTTTCTTTCCTAAATTTCATTCTTAGTTAAGTGAATCACAGAGTTCGGATTGTTGCGAGAAATTCTGATGGAGATAGGTTAAGTTCAATAAAGAACTAAAAGAGGAAGCTACGAGTGAAAAAAGGCAAGAGAGTGTGAGTGACATACTTTGAGTGCAAACACGTGAGGGAGTGTGTGAGGACTTATTCTCTAATATTTCTATTTTCAAGATATGTCTTCCAGGGGTAACACATCAAACAATGAAGGAGGGGAAGTGACGACCACCATGTTGCAGGCTATGCAACAACAATTTGAACGCATAAATGTGGTGTTTAATGAAATGCGGGATCGGATGGATAAGCAAGACGCTGCTATTGCCGCTTGGCGTGAGGGGCAGCCCCAAGGAGTCCCAAATGCTAGAAGAAGGCAAGAAAGGCGTGCCCACGTGGAAAATTCTGATGGTGACCACGAGGATGAGTTCGAAAATGATGAAGAGCAATCTTCATTGAACGGTGAGGGTTGGTTCGTGCCAAGGGCAGAAAGGCGTGGTAGA